>CM059203.1:38298909-38375602 GCA_030323885.1 Branchipolynoe longqiensis
GCCTCCGGTTTGGGCTATTTTCCGTTCCAACCAGTGGTCCACAACTGGTTCATCAAAGGCAGTGGCAGTGTGTGGCAAGTCTCTGTCACACACTGCCCCTGATTTTCTAAAAAAAATTGTTTAAATGTTTAGTGCATGGCAGAGGCATGTCCCTGATTTTCTCTAAAAAAAAAGTTTAACTGTTAAACATGTGTCGGGATAGCAGCAATTCAACTTGTGTAAGCACCCAATCTGCGCACCATAGTTACATATTTTGTCTATGACAACATCATATGCCAGTATGTGCTGTGCATATAAAAGACCCATTGCTGCTTATTGGGAAATCTAGATGACCGTTTTAGTTTTGAAGATTTTATGATTTCATCGGACCCTGCAACTTTAAGATGTCAGGCTGCCATTGGGCTGGCCGTAGACTACTATCCCTTATGTTAACCCATTAATTACATCACGTGCATTTAAGTATCCCCACAGTAGGACACCACTTTACCCGCTTGCTAGCAATGTTTCTTTGTTTGGTGGCGACAGTGGGTTTCCTCCAAAGAAATATGTCAGAATGATCATATATATTTGACGTCCAATAGCCAATGATAAAAATCAATGTGCTCTAGAGGCGTCCTTAAATAAAACTAGTTTTTTACTTTTCGTAAAGCTGCATAGTCCGATGAAAACATCAAATTTTCAAAACCAAAACAATTATCTAGAGATTTTATTCTAGATTTAAGTTGGATGATGGTGCAAATATTAAACATTTGTCGCCACATAGAAGGGAATACTGAGGCCCTCTAATAAAACCTTTTACTGCTTAAAGCATATGGTGTCAGAGTTTTGGCGTGCTTGCACAAATTAATTTAGCATGGTTGCACTTAAAATATCTCAAAAGTTAACCATTTAAAACAAAAGTTACTTAAAACTAGTTAGTAAGGTAGATTATAACAATCAAGTTAATATATTTATCTCAGAAAATCATAGAAACTCAAAACCATAGGATACCAGATGGGATGGCCGAATGAGTTGAGCATCCATCTCCTGTTTTGGGAGATTGTGGGATCCGAACCAATAGGTTTGTGGGTTCAAACCGTGATCGAGTCACACCAATGACTGACAAATTTATACTTGTTGCTTCCTAGCCAGGCGCTTGACATTATCAGGATAGTGCAAGGACTAGTTGGTTCAGTGACAAAATAATGTGACTGAGTGGGATATCAGGTCATGGTGCTCGCAACCTGGTCTCCCAGTGGGGCAGCCCTATAAAGTCACCATGAGTCTGCACTGCCACAAGTCGGTACCTGTCCTGAACTGACCTTAGGTGTTGTTAAGATGCAAAACAACTACAAAGTAACAAAGAAACACAACCATAGGACTAATTTCAATCAGGCCTTTTTTTGTTCTTTTTTTTTGTGACAAGTTTTTTATTCTGCCCATAACGTATAAGCTCTTGTGAGGGCGCTTGTTTTCAACGCTGGACAGCTGTGATACTGGATTGGTATGATCCCGCACTCAGGAGTGTTTACCTGATTTTTCTCAGGCCAACCTTTGCGGTTTTGGGTGTTAGTAGTTTCTATATTAGTTTTTTTTTAATTTTCAAAGTTTGCGCGTGTGAATTGCAGAGAGCAGCTCACACTGCTAAACCTGGCAGGTAATTATGGAATCTGCCATTAGTGAGGTGTTACTTTCTTTCCTCCATGTTGTAGCAGCTCTCAATGACTGTTCCGTGGCGCCCCCTATGTGCAGCATTCTGCGGTTACTGAGCATCCCTGGCGGCAGAGGTGGCAGTCACTAACGCTCCACTTCCGGTTCAGAAAACCTGGTGGCAGTCACTCACACTTCATTTCCGGTTCAGAAAACCTGGTGGCAGTCACTCACACTCCACTTCCGGTTCAGAAAACCTGGTGGCAGTCACTCACACTCCATTTCCGGTTCAGAAAACCTGGTGGCAGTCACTCACACTTCATTTCCGGTTCAGAAAACCTGGTGGCAGTCACTCACACTTCATTTCCGGTTCAGAAAACATGGTGGCAGTCACTCACACTCCATTTCCGGTTCAGAAAACCTGGTGGCAGTCACTCACATTCCATTTCCGGTTCAGAAACCCTGGTGGCAGTCAATCACACTCCATTTCCGGTTCAGAAAACCTGGTGGCAGTCATTCACACTCCATTTCCGGTTCAGAAAACCTAGTGGCAGTCAATCACACTTCATTTCCGGTTCAGAAAACCTGGTGGCAGTCACTCACACTTCATTTCCGGTTCAGAAAACCTGGTGGCAGTCACTCACACTCCACTTCCGGTTCAGAAAACCTGGTTGCAGTCACTCACACTCCATTTCCGGTTCAGAAAACCTGGTTGCAGTCACTCACACTCCACTTCCGGTTCAGAAAACCTGGTGTCAGTCACTCACACTTCATTTCCGGTTCAGAAAACTTGGTGGCAGTCACTCACCCTCCATTCCGGTTCAGAAAACCTGGTTGCAATCACTCACACTCCATTTCCGGTTCAGAAAACCTGGTTGCAGTCACTCACACTCCATTTCCGGTTCAGAAAACCTGGTGGCAGTCACTCACACTCCATTTCCGGTTCAGAAAGCCTGGTGGCAGTCAATCACACTCCACTTCCTGTTCAGAAAACCTGGTGGCAGTCACTCATACTCCATTTCCGGATCAGGAAACCGGGTGGCAGTCACTCATACTCCATTTCCGGTTCAGAAAGCCTGGTGGCAGTCACCCACACTTCATTTCCGGTTCAGAAAACCTGGTGGCAGTCACTCATACCCCATTTCCGGTTCAGAAAGCCTGGTGGCAGTCAATCACACTCCATTTCCGGTTCAGAAAACCTGGTGTCAGTCACTCACACTTCATTTCCGGTTCAGAAAGCCTGGTGGCAGTCACCCACACTTCATTTCCGGTTCAGAAAACCTGGTGGCAGTCACTCATACTCCATTTCCGGTTCAGAAAGCCTGGTCGCAGTCAATCACACTTCATTTCCGGTTCAGAAAACCTGGTGGCAGTCACTCACACTCCACCTCTGTGTCAGAAGTTTGTTTTATTTAACGACGCCTCTACACCACATAGACTTTTATCATCGGCTATCGTATATGTCAAATATATGGTCATTCTGACATATTTCTTTGGAGGAAACCCATTGGCGTCACATAGGCTACTGTTTCAGATAAGCAGCACGGGGTCTTTTATATGCACTTTCCCACAGACAGGAAAGCACATACCATAGCCTTTGATGAACCAGTTGTGGACTACTGCTTGGAATAGAAAATAACCCAAACTGCAAATGGATCCACTGAGCAGGATCGTTAGGATGACCCAAACCTTCAGGGATGGACACTGTACCGCCTGAGCTACTTCCCGCTCCAAATGGTAAGATGCCTCCATAAAGAGATATGCTACTGCCAGACCACAGTGCACTGCGTGGGATTTTGATTAATGTTTGTTTGTTGTTGTTTTACATCCGAGCAACATCTAAGGTCACATCAAGAGAGGCACCGACTTGTGACAGTGCACACTCATGGCGACTTTATAGTGCTGCCCCACTGTATTAGTTGCTTGGTTATTGTAGCGTTATGTCCTGGAAACATCTAATGTCATATAAGGATGGGCACTGACTTGTGACAGTGCACACACATGGCGATTTTATAGTGCTGCCCTACTGGAAGACGAAGCCGCCATCACCATGACCCGATATCCCACACATTCACATTCACATTATCCTGACACTGAGCTAACCAGTCCTTGCCATATCAAATTAATGCCGAGCGTCAGGTTAGATAGCAACAAGTACCAATTGGATAGGTCATAGGTTTGACTCAGCTGGGGATTCAAACTCCCGACCTTCCACACGGGAAGCCTGCGCTCTTCAGATTTAGCCTAATATGGCTGAATGGGATATCAGGTCAAGGTGCCGGCAGACTGATTTTACAGTGGGGCAACACTATAAAGTTACCATGAGTGCGCACTGTCACAAGTTGGTACTCTTCCTGAAATGACCCTAGATGTTGCGAGGATGTAAAACTCCAACAACCAACCAACATATACGGCCACCGCGTGCCGTGGATGTTGATTTTTGTGCCAGTATCCGGTATGATGATTTGGGTGCGCGCGCAGCATTCGCAGAGCTCCGCGAGAATTGGCGAGAGTTGGGAGGCTAGTTTGTTCGTGAACTGGTCACGTGACTGCTACGATACCGGAAATGCCTCTAAGCAAACCCCGCCATGTTTGTCTTCCGCCAACTATCAGTGTCAGTGTCGGGAGCTCAGAAGGATGCGCTCCCCAAAGAGATGCCGGCCAGCACATAATGCGGCAAAGAACGAACTGCTCCTCTTGGTGAGAGTATCCGGCACAAACTCGCCAAAGTTTTTTTCTTTTTTTGTGGTGTTTTTTTGTGGTTTTTTAGCTTCTTTTTTTTTTTAGCTCAAAATTTTTTTAGTTTTTCATTTTGATGGATTTACTCCTTCTTTTCTGGGAACATTTTGTCAAGGTGGGTGATGAAAATGCGCCTAGAGTGGAAATCGAACCCACATCTCTTTGCATTCCGGGCCAGTGTGCCAACCATTTCACCACCTAGGTTCCCTGATGTCACCACCCTAACCACACCCACATGTCTATGCGGCTGAGTTTGTTTGTTGTTGCTTTACGTCCTAGCAACATCTACGGTCATATCAGGACGGGTACGGACTTGTGACAGTGCGCACTCATGGTGACTTTATAGTGCTGCCCCTATGGGAAACCATGGCCGCCAGCACCGTGACCTGATATCCCACTCAGTCACATTATCCTGACACTGAGTTAACCAGTCCTTGCTCTATCCTATTAATGCTGAGTGCCGAGCTAGGAAGCGACAAGTATCAATTTTTAAATCATTGGTTTGACTCGACCAGGACTCAAACCCACAAACTCATGGCCTCGGATCTCCCGATCTCCCAAAACAGGAGACGGAAACTCTATTCATTCGGCCACCATGATTGGACATCTCACCTTCCATCACCGAACATCCCACATCCCATTGACAGAACATCCCACCTTCCATGACAGCACATCAATTCGTCCATGACCAAACATCGCTCCAGGCATGACCGAACATCGCACCATAATGACCGAACATCACACCTTCCATGACCAAACATTATACCTTTAATGACAGAACATCGCACCATTCATAATCGAACATTGCACCTTCCATGACCGAACATCACCCATACCATGCTTGAACATCGCACCTTCCATGACTGAACATCACACCTTATATGACCGAACATATCACCTTGCATGACCATCCATCACACCTTCCATGACCGAACATTCAACATTACATGGCTGAACATCACACTTTCCATGACCGAACATCCCACCTTGCATGACCGAACATCACACCGAGATTCGGTGGAGTTTTTGGATCAAAGCAGTTGATATTTCTCGAACATAAATTATCCGATGAGATACAATCAATAGATCTGAATTTAATTCACATGAGTAGATTATTAATTCTCACATAACTTATTCACAGTTTACACATAACAGAACGCTTAGCAGTCTGTCGGGAATGGATGGGATGGCCTAGTGGGTTTGTTTGTCTGTTTGTTTGTGTTGTTTTACGTCCTAGCAACATCTAAGGTCATATCAGGACGGGTACCAACTTGTGACAGTGCGCACTCATGGCAACTTTATAGTGCTGCCCCACTGGAAGACCAGGCCACCAGCACCATGACCTGATATCCCACTCAGTCACATTATCCTGATATTGAGCCAACCAATCCTTGCCCTATCCCAATAATGCCGAGTGCCAGGCTAGGAAGCAACAAGTATAAATTTGTATATCATTGGTTTGACTCGACCAGGGTTCGAACCCACGACCCCACGATCTACCAACACGGGAGACGGACGCTCTAACTCATTTGGCCATCCGTCTGGTCTCCTAGTGGGCAGATGTTCACTTACTATCTAGTTAATCGTGAGATCAATCCCCAGATGAGGCAAACCAAAGACTGATACAGTCAACTCTGGTTAATCCGACATTGGTTAATCCGACACCATTTCAGGTGTAACGGATTTCCCCAATGTTAATCAATGTTAATCAATGCTAATCACTCTGGTTAATTTGATACTCACTTTCCGACAATGACACTGCTTTTTTTGTATCAAACATGCCTATAGCTCTGGTTAATCTGACACTAGAAATCTATCAAACATGAATTAGCCCGAATATCCCAGATTTACACCTTCTTTCAGTGGCTGTGCAGTCCAGTTTGTCAACGTTTTTAAATGTCAAATAATGTTAGCGTGTATGTTTGATATGTATGTTTATCTGTAATAAATGTAGATGAGACTGTCTCAAAAGGTGCTAGGCAATGTGGGGCAAAACTTTGTCCATTGTAACGATCAACATACTATCTGCTTATGCATTTGCTCAGGATAAACTGATTTGTTTTTTTACATGGTGTTTCATAATCCCAATTGAAGCAAATGTCCTTGTGTTTTCAGTGTAACCATTTCTATGCTGTTTTGTGTCAATCATTATAATGTACAAGCTTAAAAAGTGTTATCACCTGTTGAGACAGGCCCAGATGTTAATTAGGTGTTATTATTATTTAAATGAACAATTGCATACATGATTCGTCACAGGTAGGCCTATATAGGCTTATAAAAATAACACAAACGACCACAAATAGTCTAAATTAGTTAATCTGACAATTTGCTATCCGACATTATTTGGCATGACAGAATGTGTCGGATTAACCAGGGCTGACTGTACTTGTTTCTACCTTGACTGGGGATCCGTACTGTTCTTTTTCTTTCTTTTCTTGTGACAAGTTTTTTATTCTGCCCATAACGTATAAGCTCCTGTGAGGGTGCTTGTTTTCAATGCTGGACAGCTGTGATACTGGATTAGTCTGGTCCCGCACTCAGGAGTGTTTACCTGATCTTTCTTGGGCCAACCTTTTGCCACTCAGTCACATTATCCTGACACTAAGCCAACCAGTCTTTGCCCTATCATTAATAATGCCGAGCGCCTGGCTAGGAAGCGAGAAGTATAATTTTTTAAGTCATTGGTTTGACTCGACCAGAGACGAACCCACAAACCCATGGGTTCGGATCCCTCGATCTCCCAAAACAGGAGACGGACGCTCAACTCATTCAGCCATCCCGTCTGCAATACACAAGTGGAGGGGAATCCAGAGCGTTCTGTCAATAATCCTGTAATTATTAACGAATATGATAACTCAGCTTTGTCAAGAAACACATTTAGTTTGTTGATTAGCTGTCACTGATAAAACTGGCGCGTTCAAACAGTCCGGCCTGGTGCATACCACCCAGAACAGAGTCAATATTGATCGGGCCAGGGTGGCCCTTCCCTCGTCACCCGCACCCCACCCCAACCCCCCACCCCCACCCCCACCCCCGGCCTCTCCCCTTCCGCCACCCGGCAGTACTGATATTCGCTAATTATCGCTCACTAATCATCCTAGTACTCCATAAGCATATTCAGCGCTCGACGGAGCGACCGAACCAGCCATGGCTGCGACCCAACCAGCCATGGCTGCGACCCAACCAGCCACCATTGAACTTATTTGAACTTGTTTCTGCTACAAAGGTATTCGGATCAGCGATTGGTTAATAATATATCAAAACAAATGCTCGCTGCCATAGAATTTTTACGCAAAATTAAAAGAAATAAAGAACAATTTAGCATAAACATGGTGCACAAATGCAATATTATTACTTTATTATTACTTTATTCCACTGAAACGATGATCGTATAACATATTGCAAATGGCGGCCCCCATAAGGGGCGGCCATTTGCAATAAAAAAGAACAGCTCTGATTGGCTAAAATTATGGAAAGATCACATTATTATTTTAGTAGTTTCTTGTTCAGACATATTTTACAAATATATATGTATCTTTTGCACAGATTAAATTGTTTGAAGTATATTTGAAATTGATCTACATTGATTTCTGTTTAAATCACACAATATCACTACTTACTGAATGGGAAACTCATCCTGCAAGGCTATGCTCAATATGACCCAGTGGTCAGCCGTTTTTCATCCTTTCGTCGCTGTTGACCCTTCTCTAGTACTCGGATACCTCAGTATCTGCTGTCACAAAATGAGGTCGTATATCGCTCTCTCTCTTACTATCTCTCACTAGCTGTCTCCCTCTCTCAATCTGTCTCACTGTCTTACCATCACTCTCTCTTTCCCTCTCTCTGTCAATCTGTTTCACTGTCTTACCATTTCTCTCACATTCTCTCAGTTTGATTCACCGTCTCGCTCTCACTCTCTCTCACTCTCTCACTACCTTTCTCATGGTCTCACTCTCTCACAATATCTCTCTCACTCTCTCAATACCTTTCTCACTACTCACTACCTTTCTCACTACCTCTCTCACTCTCTCACTACCTTTCTCACTATCTATCTCACTCTCCCTCACTACCTCTCACACTACCTCTCTCACTACCACTCTCACTCTCTCTTACTACCTCTCCAGCTACCTCTCATTGTCTCACTACCTTTCTCACTGCTCACTACCTTTTCACTATATCTCTCACACTCTTTTTTGTTGTTGTTGTTGAAGATTTATACTGCCTATCATGGATAAGCCTGAATAGGCTTGTTTTCACCATTAGACAGTTTAACGATAGAAAGCCCTAGCCTACACTTTTACCGACCCAAGGAATTTTTAACCTCCCACACCACATAGACATGGTATGAGAGCAACTGGCCTTTGATGATGCTGTAAGTTATACACAGCGGTGGAAATCCAAATTGGCAGAGATGGGGGCATGGGGAATCGAACCACCCACCTTCAGATTAGGAGTCCGACCTAGAAAAAAGTCAGACACTCTAACCACTCCGCCACAGAGAACACCACACTCTCTCACTACCTCTCTCACTCTCTCTTACTATTTTTCTCACTATCTCTCACTACCTTTCTCATTATCTCTCTTACTCTTCTCATTATCTCTCTTACTCTCCTACTCTTATCTCTCTCACTACCTCTCTCACTACCTTTCTCACTATCTCTTTCACTCTCTTCCTCTCTCAACCTGTCTCACTGTCTTACCCTCTTTTCAACTTTGTCTCTTTTCCTGATATGACCTCAGATGTTGCAGGATACTAAACCTCAACAAGGAAACAAACCCTCTTTCTCTCATGTTGTCTCAGTCTCTCTCCCTCAGTCACGCTTCTTAACTATACGTCATTCTCACTCTCACTATTTCTATCGATCTCCCGTGCTCTCCCACGCTCTCACTCAAGCGCACTCTCCCACACTCATTCCTCACGCTCACTCTCTCAATCTCGGTCTCTCACACTCTCTTACTCTCTCCCACTCTCTCAGTGTCCCTCAAGATGTCTCATGCTTACACTCTCGCTCTAATTCTCACTGGCGCTCTCATTCTTGCTTTCATTCTCACTCTCACTCTGAGTCTCAATCATGCTCGCAATCTCGCTTGCACTCTCGCTCACACTCCTTCTCATCCTCGCACATATTCTCATTCCCTCTATCACGAGCTCTCTCACATTCCCACCATCTCACTTACCCACTCTCTCCATCACAATCTCTGTCACTCACTCTGCACCAAACTCTTGTCCTAAAAAGGAATCTCAAAAAAATGTTTCCAGTTCACAACTGGTTCAGCAAAGGTTGTGGTTTGTTGTTGTTTTACATCCTAGCGACATCTAAGGTCATATCAGGATGAGTACCGACTTGTGACAGTACGCATTCGTTGCAGTTTTATACTGCTGCCCCACTGGGAAATCAGGCTGCTGGCACCATGACCCGATATCCCACTCAGTCACATTATCCTGACACCAAGCTAACCAGTCCTTGCCCTATCCTAATAATGCCAAGCGCCAGGCTAGGAAGTGACAAGTATACATTTTTAAGTCATTGGTTTGACTCGACAGGAATCAAACTTGCGAACTCCCGATCTTCCACACACAAGACCTGTGCTCTACCGATTCGGCCATTGCACCCGGTCAAAGGCTGTGGTATGTCCTGTCTGTGGGAAAGTGCATATAAAAGACCCCTTGCGGCTTATTGGAAAGGGTAGCCTATGTTGCGGCAGCAGGCTTCCTACAAAGAAATATGTCAGAATGACCATATGTTTGACGTCCAATGCCCAAAGATAAAAATCAATGTGCTCTAGAGGCGTCATTAAATAAAACAAACTTGACTTTTTTTCAGGAAAATGCTTCTAGAAGGTGTAAATAAATGTATAGCAGAGCGACAAATGTATGAAACTGCTGTTAACATTAGGGCTCACTAAGTGTATGCAGCTCAGCAACAAAGAAAATAAAATGGTGGACTAGCCTTGCGATTGGGTTGTCCCGGGCACTGCCTCACAGGTCTGTTGTTGGAGTTTTACGTCCTGCCAATATCTAAGGTCATATCAGGAGGGGCACTGACTTGTTACAGTGCACACTCATGGCGACTTAAGAGCACTGCCCCACTAGGAGATCAGGCTGGCAGCACCATGACCCGATATCCCACTCAGTCACAATATCCTGACACTGAGACAAACCAGTCCTTGCCCTATTTCTATTAATGCCGAGCGCCAGGCTAGGAAGCGAAAAGAATACATTTGTAAATCATTGGTTTCACTCGACTAGGGCTCAAACTCGTTGGTTTGAATTCCACGATCTCCCAAACAGGAGACGGGCGCTCAACTCATTCGGCTAACCCGTCTGGTCAAACTGCTGTGAGTGCTCACAGTGGTGATCACGTATGTGGCTCAGAAACAACAAAAATCTAAATGGCGGACCAGCCTTGCAATTAGCTGTCTGCGGTACTGCCTCAGGGCCCGTTCGTTTCATTGGTTACAAGTATAGTAAAACCTCTCTAACCGACCACCCCCAAAGATCGACCACCCCCCTATATTGAACACTTTATTTGGGTCCCAAACGATCGCCAATACAATACCATTGTAATGTTAAAAAAAACCTCTCTAAACCGACCACCTCCCTAAATAGACCATTTAAAATCCCTCCCAAGGTCGATCGATTTAGGGAGGTTTTACTGTAATCTGTTGATGGGCTTGTTTGGAGGAAGATTTTAATACGCTTGTCTTATTTAACGATGCCTTTAGAGTACACCGATATTTATCATTGGCTATTGGACGGCAAACATATATATGGTCATTCTGACATATTTCTTTGGAGGAAATCCCCTTTCCGATAAGCCGCAAGGGGTCTATTATATGCACTTTCCCAAATGCAGGACAGCACATACCACAGCCTTTGATGAACCAGTTGTGAACCACTGATTGGTGGGGGAAGATTCTCCGGGTAGTTTAATATCCCTTCAGGCGCAGAGAAGGAAAAACCCCAAAAGCACTATGCACTCAGTATAGTGTTGTGGGTTGGCATGGTAAATATCTCAGGCTCATTGGGGATGTAATAGACGATAAAAACATCTAGTTATGTTGTAGGCAATGTGTAGTGGGTTCATTATATCAACCATTCAATCAATCAATAGTTCCGTCCTCTAGTCGAGTGTTGGATGCAATGCTTCTCCACTTGTCCCGATGGTGTGCTGTTCTGATAGACTGTGAATAATTCAAGCCTGTCCACTGTGAAATATTTGTAAACCATGATGTTCTTGGTCTCCCTCTCCCTCTGCTGCCATTCACCTTCCCTTCCAACAATGTACGGTATATTGAACTCTGACGAATGATGTGGCCAAAATAAATAAGTTTCTTTGTCTGTATAGTGGCAAACAAGCTTTTCTTATTTTTAATTTTTCTGAGAACTTCTTTGTTGGTGATCTTCTTTGTCCATGATATTTTCATCATCCTTCGATAAGTCCACATCTCAAATGCTGCTAAACGTTTGTACATTTTCTTAGAGATTGTCCATGTCTCAGCCCCATACATTAGAGTAGACCACACATAACACTGAAGAATACGCTTCCTTGTTTGTATTAATATCTTACTTGATGTTAACACTCTATACATTTTGGAGAATGTTGTTCGGGCTATTGTTATCCTTCTCTTAATTTCTTCCTCACATCTCCCATCATTTGTAATCTTTTGTCCGAGATATATGAATTCAGATACTTGTTCTATGTTTGTGCCATCTATGGTTATATTGATATTTGTCTTTTTACTTATAACCATTGTTTTGGTCTTATATCTTATATCAACCATTAGGCCAAACTAAAAAAGTAGTGATCGTTCCCCCCCACCCCCCCATGCCTGCAAAATCGACCGCCCCTGATTTTGTATGTAACTGTTAAAACGGCATCGGGCTAGCAGCAATTCAACTTTTGCATAAATTGTGAAGTCATTGGTTTGACTCGGTTAGGGTTCAAACCCAGGAGTTCGAATCCCATGACCTACCCTGCTACCAACACGGGAGGCGGATGCTCAACTCATTCAGCCATCGCGTCTGGTTACGTATTGCATGTAAGTCATATGCCAGAAAAAAAAAGAATATATAAATAAAAACTACCCAGTTGACCCTGATTTGTCTGATCAAAACTGTATAGTGCTGCCCCAATAGGAAACCAGGCCACCAGGACCATGGCCCAATATCCCACTCACTCACTCACATTATCCTGACATTTAGCTAACCAGTCCTTGCCCTATCCTAATAATGCCGAGCGCCTGGCTACGAAGCGACAAGTATACATATTTAAGTCATTGGTTTGACCCAACCACTGTTCGGACCCACAAATCCAAGGCCTCGGATCCCCCGATATCCCAAAAATAGGAGACGGACGCTCAACTCATCCGGCCATACCATCTGGTGTTTCTAATAAGACGCAGGCCGAAACCATGGTTGGCAGGGCAAACCTTTTTATGCTAAACACAAAACGACGGCATGTCCCTCCTGATCACAGACCAGCATTCAGAGTGGTGATAGGCTCGTCATCAGTCCGGTGTGACGTCAGAGACATGAAGCATAAGGAGATTACGTCATAGTGGAACTGATTGGAAGTGACATTACGACATAATGCATGAGGGGAAGGGGCGGCGGGTTTGTTTGTTTGTTGTTGTTTTACGTCCTAGCAACATCTAAGGTCATATCAGGACAGGTACCGACTTGTGACAATGCGCACTCATGGCAACTTTATAGTGCTGTCCCACTGGGAGACCAGGCCACCAGCACCATGACCTGATATCCCACTCAGTCACATTATCCTGACACTGAGCCAACCTGTCCTTGCCCTATCGTATTAATGCCGAGCGCGTGGCTAGGAAGCGATACGTATAAATTTTTAAGTCATTGGTTTGACTCGACCCGGGTTCGAACACACGATACCATGGTCTACCAAGAGGGGCGACGGACGCTCTAACTTATTCGGCCATCCCGTCTGGTTATCCGTATATATAAAATCCTCGCTCACATCAAATGCATAGCTCCATTTGTCAAATCTTAACAACTGCAGGGGAACTATTCTAAGCCAGTTTACCCAGGAGGAAATTCCATCTTCAGTTCACTTAAGAATAACAAGAAACAAAGTGGGTGAGGGAGGCCATTGAAGAAGGACAAATTAAGCACAAGTAATGGCTTCAACATTAATAACCTAAGGCAAAACTAATCAAGCAAACTACTCCTTCATATAATTATCTGACGGTAACTCATTAAAGTTGCATAGTCCGATGGTTTTGAATTTCTCTGGTTTTTCTGAGATAAATATATTCGATCGACCAATAGTATCTACTTTACATTAGTTCAAAGTTAATTTTATTTTAAATGGTAAACTTTTGAGATATTTTGAGTGCAAACATGGAAAATTAGTTTTGGCATGCTTGCCAAAACTCTGACACCATAGACTTCTGCAGTAACAGGTTCTGTTAAATTGGCTCAGTATTGCCTTCTACGCAGAAACAAATGCTTAATACGTGCATCAGTATCTAAGTTAGATATGTAGAATCTAATCTAGATAATTGGTTTGGTTTTGAAAATGTGTTGTTTCATCGGACTATGCAGTTTTAAGTCCTCGTTCTGACGAGCCAAACCTGATGCATTCTGGGACCACAAAATTTAACTCGGCAACAGTCGTCAATGCATATTAACTATTTTAGTGGGGGTTTTCAGTGTCAAACCGAGATTCCATTAAGGTAGCACCTGAGCACAGCGCGTTCGTGAATGTAAATAGTCATTCGCAATGACTATGCGATACCTAGATAAAAGATTCACCCCCTAGATAAAAGACTCAACCCTATATAAAAGCTGGCGAAAACTGCTTTAGTATGGAACAGGAAGTAGAAACTCTGGCTCCAGTATCAAATGGCTACCCATATCAGCACAGAGTTGGTGAAACGGGACAAAATCCAAAAAGACAAGATGGTGGCGATAGAACGCCGCCGATTTCACTTTTAAAGTCTATTATTAAGCTATATGTTTTACCATATTTTCCAACTCAAAAGTAGCGGGTAAATATGAAGACATATATAAAGAACATACTTTGCTTCTTAATATAAGAATTTATTCGCTCAGTTAATTTCCACAGAATGTCGAAATCCTTCGACAGTTTTTCTAATGGGTTGGTGTTAACCCCTGGACTGCAAGTACGGGGTGAATCTGTTATCCATGTAATTCCCCAATCACACTACTGCTTGCGACCATTGCGACCACAAAAAAAGGATTGGTCACAAAGACGTCGCAAGTGGTCGCAAAGTGGTCCTCAGTGCTTGGTGATAATCTATTTGCCGATGATCTATTTGCTGATAATACCAAAACAAACACCAAACCCCAAACACCCACACACAAAAACCAAACACCAAACACCAAAACAACGATAATCTATTTGCCGATAATCTCTTTGCCGATCATCTATTTGCCGATAATCTATTTGGCGATAATCTATTTGCCGATCATCTATTTGCCGATCATCTATTTGCCGATCATCTATTTGCCGATCATCTATTTGCCGATGATCTATTTGCTGATAATCTATTTGCCGATAATCTATTTGCCGATAATCTATTTGCCGATAATCTATTTGCCGATAATCTATTTGCCGATAATCTATTTGCCGATAATCTCTTTGCCGATAATCTATTTGCCGATAATCTATTTGCCGATAATCTATTTGCCGATAATCTATTTGCCGATAATCTATTTGCCGATAATCTATTTGCCGATAATCTATTTGCCGATCATCTATTTGCCGATAATCTATTTGCCGATAATCTATTTGCCGATAATCTATTTGCAGCTACTGCACTAAGAACCACCTCCTTGCGGCCAGCATGGTCTCCTAGAGGTCAGCAAACATTGCTTTGGTCGCAAAGACATTGCTGGCGACTGCGCATACTTTGGTCCGAAATGATCGCAAAGTGGTCGCAAGCGATCGCAAGTGGTAGTATCACCGGGGCTTAATCGGAAAAATGGCGAGTCTATGTCACTGATTCCAGAAGTGTGTAATCGGGTATATCTTCGCAGTGGTTTGTTTGTTTATTTTGTTTACGTCCTAGCAACATCTAAGGTTATATCAGGACGGGTACCGACTTGTGACAGTGCGCATTCATGTCAACTTTATAGTGTTTCTCCACTGGGATACCAGGCCACCAGCACCATGACCTGATATCGCACTCAGTCATATTATCCTGACACTGAGCCAACCAGTCCTTGCACTAATAATAATGACGAGCGCCTGGCTATGAAGCAATAAGTATACATTTTTAAGTCATTAGTTTGACTTGACCAGGGTTCGAACCCACGATCCCATAGTCTAGCAACACGGGAGACAAATGCTCTAACTTATTCGGCCATCACGTCTGGTTCCTGTTCGCATTGGTGTCCGCGCATGTGCACAACAAGCAAATGGCGATGCTGGGCAACCGTTCTGTTTTCGCACACAAATTTGGATGGCTGACACTGTCATATGACGTCATAGATGGGAGACGGGATGGCTGAATGAGTTAGAACGCCCGCCTCCAGTGTTGGTAGATCATGGGATTGTTGGTTCGAACCCTGGTCGAGTCAAACCAATGACTTATAAATGTATACTTGTCACTTTCTAGCCAGGAGCTCGGCATTATTAGGATACGGCAAGGAGCAGTGGAATGAGGAAGACCAATCGTCCACGATTGAAATTTCCCCTGCTTAAACAACTAATGTATGGTACCAAAAAAAAAAAAAAATAATAACATGACCAGAATGAAACATTCCATCGCGTAACTGAATGAATAGGATTTTATATCTAAATCTGATTTCATATTAAAGTTGCATAGTTCGAACGGTTGAAGTGTTTGCCATTTTTCGAGATATAAGGCATTAGATTGATTCCTATTATCAAAACCTTACTTTTGTCATGGGGGTGATGAAGATGGGAAATATTGTGCCTAGAGCGGGACTCGAACCCACATCTCTTTGCATTCCGGGCCAGTGTGCTAACCATTACACCACCTAGGCTCCCTGATATCACCACACTACTCACGCCTACCTGTCTATATTGTTACTTGCCTGAGAGGTCAGTGCAGACCACTACACTCGTGCCCCTGGAATTGTAAGTCTTGTAATGCTTACAATGACATACATACAGACAATGCACTAAGTCATACATACACAGGGTAGGTTCAACAACCATACAGCACACAGCTTGTACAGGGTCCTGGTGACGGCAACCAGTGTCATGGGGGTGATGAAGATCGGAAATATGGTGCCTAGAGCGGGACTCAAACCCATATCTCTTCGCATTCCAGGCCAGTGTGCTAACCATTACACCACATAGGATCCCTGATATCACCACACTACCCACGCCTACCTGTCTATGTGGTTACTTGCCTGAGAGGTCAGTGCAGACTACTACACTTTATTTAGTCTGAAATAACCTTTATTACAAAAGGTTAATTTTAGAGATATTTGAAGTGAAAACATGTCCATGTAAGTTTGGAATGCACGTCAAGATCTTAACATCAAAGGTTTCAGAAATGCCAGTTTGTTTCTTGTTGTTGTTCGAACCCACGATCCCATGGTCTACCAATACGGGAGATGATCAGCAATGACAAGTTTGACTAAATTCATTTACTCTTATCTACAGCACAAAATGTTGCATATTGTATGTGGCATTTCGCATGCAGCATATATCGCGTGTGGTGTATTGTGTGTGACACATTGTATGTCGCATATCACATGATGTGCATGCACGTGTGGTGTATTGCGTGTGACACATTGTATGTCACATATCACATGTCATGCATTGCGTGTAGCGCATATCATGCCATTATTGCATGTTGCATATAGCATGTCACGTATTGCATGTAACATTTCACATGACATTTCAAATGACATGACATACGTACGGAACCAGACCAATCCCGTATCACAGCTGTCCAGCGTTGAAAACAAGCACCTTCACGGGAGCTTATACGTTATGGGCAGAATAAAAAACTTGTCACAAAAAAAAAAAAAAAATGTGACATATGTGTGTTGTATGGCATGTCACCTATTGCATGCCACATATTGTATGTCAAATATTGTATGTCGCCTATTGTATGTATTGC
Source organism: Branchipolynoe longqiensis (assembly GCA_030323885.1). Classification (NCBI taxonomy): domain Eukaryota; kingdom Metazoa; phylum Annelida; class Polychaeta; order Phyllodocida; family Polynoidae; genus Branchipolynoe; species Branchipolynoe longqiensis. The sequence goes on from CM059203.1 coordinate 38,316,373, forward strand.
ATGTGGCATAGCATATGTTGTGTATTGTATGTGACTTATTGCATGTCGCCTATAGCATATATTATATGGCATGTCACTTTTCGCATATTGCATGTGGCGCATTGTATGTCACATATCACACGTATTGCATTGCATGTCACATATTGCATGTTGCATATCACATGTCATAATCACATGCCACATATTGCATGTCATTATTAGGTGTCACCTGTATCATGTGACATATTACCTGTTGCGCAACACATGTCATGCATTACATGTCACATATTGCATGTCACATATTTGATCTCGCATATCACATGTCATAATCACATGCCACATATCACATCTAATTATTACATGTCCCATATGATATCACATGTCGCACACCACACATCATGCATTGCATGTCACATATATTTGCTTGTTGCATATCACATGTCATACTCACATGTCACATATTGTGTTTCAGTATTACATGTCACCTATATCATGTGACATAGTGCATGTCACACACATGCAATGCATGTCCCACATTGCATGTCACGCATTGCATGATGCTTATCACATGTCATAATCACATGCCACCTTTCGCATGTGGTTATTACATGTCACCTATATCACATGACATTGTATGTCACATATCACATGTCGGATATATCATGTTACACATCCCATATGGTGTATTGCATGTCGTATATTGCAAGTCGCATATTGCAAGCCACGTCACATATCGTATGTCGCATACATCAAATGTCGCAAATTGCACACTTCACATGGCACGTCACATTCCACATTAAATGGAATTACGGCTTTAACAGACCCTCCCCTCGCCTCAGCCTCACCTATTGTGTAGCGGCACCCATCTACACGCACGACGCATGCGCGGCGCCGGTAACCGACAGCACTATCAGGCGCCTGTCTGCAAGCTCCCCTAGCGGTATCCTCGTTTAACAGGCGATCCTCCAGTTCACGACCAGTACTACCTCCAATATGGCAGCTGGAGTCTTCCCCACCTTGGCACTGTTTGATAGTCACGTGACCAAGTGAGCGTCGGCCACTGGTTTCCTCATGAGGTGAACGGGGCCCAGTCCAATCAGCATATGAGGACCGGGGACCAGTGCAATTCGCATGTGAGGAGTGGGGACCAGTGTAGTGTCCACATGAGGGATGTGGACCGGAACAATCGCCATGTGATGGATGGGGACCGGTGTAATTATCATGGGGACCAGTGCAAAAACAATGTGGGAAATGGGGACAAGTGTGATCATGATTTGAGGAGAGGGAACCAGTACAGTGTCGATGTGGTGAGTGATGGCCATTGCAATACTCCTGCTGTGAGTGATGGTTAGTGTAATCATCATATGATGAGTTATTTCCACAACAATCATGTCCTGAGTAATGTTCACTACGCACTGAGAGACAATCATTATGATCGCCGCTTGTTAACTGTGCAGTGCTACAATCCGGACGGGGTGTGCAGTCTGCCCCTCTAGAGTCACGTGGTAGTTGCTTCTCACAGCCAGCCCCGTCTGAGATCTGACCTAGTTCCTCCCCCAGCAGCTCATTCTTTAATGACGACCCCTCCTCTTTCCAAAACACCTCGTCCAGCTCCTCATAGTTACATCCGGCACCTGCAGATCTGTCAGCAGTCGGCCAGCCGCCAGCGCCGCCGCCGCCGCTGCCGTCACGTGACCTCACCCCGCTAGCATCAGTTTCAACCAGTTCCGCCAACACGCCCAAACCGGAAGCGGTTTCCTGACGGCGTCCTGAGGTCATCGCAACGCCATCCAGGTGTTTAGGACGGTGACCGACATTGCCCTGTTTCTCTGGTGACTCACACACGCTGTCCATTCGGTTACTTCCGGTGCAGTTTCCATAGTAACCGGAAGTGACGTTGAGGTTGTCTTGCTGTAAGTCTGTTGCACAATGCGCGACCAGACTCTCTTCCTGTACAGCACAGAAGGAGGAGGAGGAGGAGGAGGGGGAGGAGGGGTTCAGTAAGTGTGGAGTTGTCTTGTCCTCCCGTAGGTTATTAATACATCCAGGCACCTGCTCCTCCACCAGCGGCTCGTCTATGAACTCCACATGCTCCAGGAGGGAATCTCCACTTCCGCTTCCGGTATCACCCGGCTCATCCAGCCGGTCCAAGTCGGAGATGTCGACCAGGAGGAAGTCCTTGCTGCCGTCCTCCATGGCTTCCTCTTCTTCTTTTTCTTCCTCCTCCTCCTCCCGGTTGGTTCCCACAACTGCCGATAGGGGGCTAACAATGACCAGCGCCGGGTCCTCCTGGGCGTTAGAGGAATCCTCCACCACCACCTCCTCCTGCTGCTGTACAGACGTGCACACGGTACCCATACGGTGTCCCGGCAACACCTACGTCTAGGACATCCACATGGTTGCCATGGTAACCCCAGGTGGAAGGAAGGCGGAAGGAGTGGGAGTGGGAGTGGGAGGGGGGAGGTGGTGTGGGAAGATGGATGGTTAGTTGGTTGGTGGAGTTTTACATCCTCGCAACATCTAACGTCATATTAGGACGGGTACCTACAAACTTCTGACAGCACGCACTCATGGCGATTTTATAGTGCTGCCCCACTGGGATATCAGGCCGCCGATCCCATGACCTGCTATCCCACACAGTTACATTATCCCGATACTCAGCCAACCAGTCCTTGCCCTATCCTAATAATGCGGAGCGCCAGGCTAGGAAGCGACAAGTATCAATTTTTTACAAGTCATTGGTTTTAGTCGACCAGGGTTTCGAAGCTCGAATCCCACGATCATCCAATACCAACACGGGGGACGCACACTCAGCTCAACTCATTCGGCCATCCCGTCTGGTCTGTGGGAAGGAAGGTGGCGCGGGGGTCGAGGCCCCCCCTCTCCCCTTCCCCGGGCCGGCCTGGTGTCCCGGGTAGGCGACGGCGGGGTGGGTGGCGGGGACGGCGGCGGGGACGGCGGCTGGGACGGCGGCGGAATGGCGGTGTCAGCGCGCGGCACTGGTCTCGCCTCGCTGCCGCTCCATTCACGCCGCTCTCCGGTGGGGTGTGGCCGAGTGCCGGGCTGCTACTCCTTTACTGCTGCGAGATATCCAGAAACCCACCAGTGTGACTAGCACGCTTGCTAACCGGCATACCGACACTGCACCGCTCGGCGTGTTGGCGCAGCCCGACGCACGCCGACGGCTTTCCCGGCGAGCTGAGGCCGGGAAGGCATTATTGGTCGTGGGAGGCGTCTGGTTGGGGAACGAGCTGCTTCCTCCTGATCCTCTCTGTCATCGCAGACGCGAGCTGCTCCTTGGGGCAGTGTGGGTTAGTGACCGCAGAGGGCGCCACTGAGTCTACAGCGTAGCTCGTCGCGCCCCCACACGGCGCGCTTCGGAACTAAGTGTTGGAGCTAGTCGTTGCTGTGGCAACTGCAGGATATCGTGCTAGGCAACACTTGAATGCTGCTATTTGTGATGTGGATGCTTGGTTGGTTGTTGGTGTTTTACGTCCTAGCAACATGTAAAGTCATATCAGGATGGGTACCGACTTGTGACAGTGCGCACTCATGACGACTTTATAGTGTGTCCCACTCGGAAATGTGGGCTACCAGCAGCGTGATCCGATATCCTACCGAGTCATATTATCCTGACACAGCTAGCCAGTCCTTGCCCTATCCTAACAGTGCCGAGCGCCAAGATAGGGAACAACAAGTATCGATTGGGTATGTCATCGGTTTGATTCGACCTGGAATTGAATTCCGGATCTCCCACCCGTGAGGCCTGCGTTCTATCGATTCGGCCACCGCGCCCAGTAAAGATGATGCGTGAGAGGAACGAATGCGTGAGAGGAACGAATGACAGGAAGAGATGGAGGTACATTGCAGCCAACCTTCTTCGAGAAGACGGCACCCATTGATGATGATATATAGTATAGCATAGTATTGTTATACAAATCTTACCTGGGTACATATGATGGATAACTGGTGTTTTCCCGAGGTACTGGCCTTGGATAGTCGTGAGTCAGGGAGAAGGAACCACATCCGGGTCCAGCAATCCTTTACATACTTTTTAGGATGAAAAATGATTTCACTCTATATGGATACTTACTGTGTTTTTGATTTGGTTCTAGCGAAACATGATAGTCGTGGTAGGGTAGGGCCCTGACCCACTAGTATCCTCGGGAAAACACCAGTTATCCATCATCTGTACCAAGGTAGGATTCGTATAACTATACTATTTTACCTCAGTACTACGCCTCTGGCTACTTATAGCCCAGGGAGAATTTTATGTAATCTCATTTTTTATCCTTTTATGTTGTAATCATACTATGTATATATGAGTACATAATTTAATGTTGTTCCTCACCTGCTTCTAGTTGGTGCATAGGCGTGTCGCCATGCCGCTTGACTTTTCCAGTCGTTTATTGTAATGTTTTGCAAACCACCCAGCATGTGAAAGAATTCTCTTAACTGAGATTCCTAATTGTCTTGCCTTGGAGGCCAATGTCTCCATACGTTGAGTGAGATGCGTAGCATTCAGTGTTGACTCCTGTTTGTTTAAGCGCCTTGATAGTCCACCTTGCGAGAGTGTCTCTCAAGATAGCTTTCTGTGGCCATATAAAGCTGATTAGTAGTTGTCTGGAATTTCTGATTCGACAAGACTAATGGCCGAAACTACACATATCCATTTATCCTCCGGAAAACTAGTAATGTGTACTGTGGACAGTGGGTCCCCTGTATGATTTGATTTAATTAATGCATGTAAATCAAATGTAGCTTCATCCTTATCTATTTCCAGTCCATCTAGTGAAAGTGCCACAATGATTTGGCCCCTGTGTCCTGTAATTAGCAGTAATAAAACTGTTAATTTAAATCCTAGGTCTTTCATTGACAAATATCCATTGCTAGGCCATGACTTGAATAAATTGAATACTATTGATACATCCCAAAACCTATTGTATTTAGGTTTGGGTGTTTTTTTTTCATACACCGATCTAATGAACCACTGTACTAACTGATGTTTCCCAATGGTTTGTCCATATATTCTTGGTAGATTAATGGATAGGGCACATCTCGCTGCATTAATAGCACTGAATACTAGTCCTTCATCTTCTAATATTCTTAGAAATCATACCACTTGAGATAGTGTAGGTTTTAACGGTTTGACTCCTTTGAGAAGGCAATAAAGGCCCCATTTATTTAAATAACTTGTGTATAATTTCACTGTTCCTTTTCTCCAGGAAGGTTATATTAGTCTTTCTTTTGTTACTTTGTCTAAATATCCAGAGGCAGAGTACCGAGGTAAAAAATAAATATATATAATATATATATATGTCATGGGGGTGATGAAAATTGGAAATATTTCGCCTAGAGCGGGACTCGAACCCACATCTCTTTGCATTCCGGGCCAGTGTGCTAACCATTAGGCATTACACCACCTAGGCTCCCTGATACCACCACACTACCCACGCCTACCTGTATGTGGCTCCTTTCCCGGAGGCCCCCCTACACACACACATATATATAAGAAAAATCCGGGGGTACAGTGAGTGTATGTAGGGGGGGGGGGCAGTGGCGCGTGCTCAGACATGTGGCACCCCACCAACGGATCTGAGTGAGGGTAGGATTGAAGTTTGTAGGTTAAGCAGGCTCCGCCAGTAGATGACTGGGAGGAGAGAAGATAGACTGGGGAGAAGATGGAAGCTTCCGGCCTTATTATACTCGTATAATGGCTTATACAGCACATATATATATAGTGATATAGTGATAGTGATATGGTAGACAGGAAGTGTGAACACTTATTTGTCTCTCATGTTTGTTTGTTTTTGGTACATGAGTTGTCCCAAGCAGGGGAAATCCCAGTCACAGACGACAGGTCTTCCCCACTCCACTGCTGGTTCATAGAAAGCCCGAGCCTACACTTTTACCGACCCAAGGGATGTTTAACCTCCCACACCACATAGACATGGTATGAGAGCAACCGGCCTTTGATGACGCTGTAAGTTATACACAGCAGTGGAAATCCAAATTGGCAGATGTGGGGGCACGGGGAATCGAACCGCCGACCCTCAGATTAGTGAACGTATTGGACTCTAATGATAGCAAAACAGCAATCGTCACTGAGATCCTTGGAAATAGGTCATGACGTCACGTGATCAGACCCGGAGATAACAACAGGCTGTCAGCTGTAACTTGTAAGTGGGGGTCCAAGCAGGTATCAGTAACTATTATGAAGGAATATTACCTGCTCCCTTCATTCATCTACACCTCACATACTAAACAGAATCAAGATGGAGAAAGTCATCCGGTACATACAAGGTTACCTTTGAGCAGAGTATTGTCGCAGATGACACTGACATTACAAGGGGGGAGAATCATCTTGGGTTACGAACAAGCATTTCTCATATATCACATAATAGTGTTGCAAACAAACGGAAGATTGTGCCTACAGCGTGCGGTGGCCGAATCAGTAGCGTGCAGTTTGGGCTATTTTCTGTTCCAACCAGTGGTCCATGGCTGGTTCATCAAAGGTTGTAGTATGTGCTGTCCTGTCTGTGCGTGTAAAAGACCCCTTGCTGCTTCTCGGAAAGCGTAGCCTCTTATGGCGGCTGTGGATTTCCGCCAAAGAAATGTGTCAGAATGACCATATGTTTGACATCCAATAGCCGATAATAAAAATCAATGTGCTCTAGATGCGTCTTAAATAAAACAAACCTTTTTTTTGCCCTTTTGATTAATAGAAAAATGTAGTCGTAGCTACTAGCCACAAGTAGCTACGACTACATTTGTCTATTAATCAAAGGGGGGGGGGGAAGGTTTGTTTTCTTTAAGCCTTTTTTTATTTTTTTGTATCAGCCCGTCCTGATATGACCTTAGATGTTGCTAGGACGTAAACAACAACAACAACAAACAAACACACACACAAACTGGCCACAAGAAATCACTGTCTACTCAGTGAGTATCAGATTGCAGAGGTGTTTAATAATAATAATAATAATAAAATATTTATTTCCACATGATCAATGTAAACACAAGTTGATATTTATATCAGTAATTTTTTTCACATGAAAAAGAAGAAACCAGAAGTACAATACTTATGAGGTGCTTTCCCCATTTAAAAGTAACACAGACACATTGCTTATACCATAGAAATAAGAAAAAGAAAAAGAAAAAGAAAAGAAAAGCTAAAAGCATATCAACGTTACCCTCAATACTGTAAATTACATCTCAATATTTATGTACTAGACTACTATGTGTTTTCCCTCTGATGAACCTTAAATATTTTCTTTTTATAAATTCGTTGAAACATATACATGTTTTTTGAACATTTGATATTATCGTCAAGTGAATTCCATATTTTTATACCACATATAGACATCTAAGTTGCAAGAACTTTATGTCCTGGCAACTTAGATGTTGCCAGGACGTAACATTCCAAGAACCAACCAATCTATCGGCAGTATCAGTTTTTTGCATTGTTCCTCCTTAGATACATTTGGATTGCTTGCGTGAAGAGCTTTATTTGGATCTGTGCAGTTCAACTTAGAACCATCTCTCATGGATGCCCAGTATTAGAACTGGTCGATTTAGTGGGTCTGATTTCCTGTTGCTCTGACCTGCTTTGACCTGATTTGACCTGCTCTGAGCTGCTCTGAGCTGCTCTGAGCTGCTCTGAGCTGTTCTTAGTTGTTCTTAGCTGCTCTAAGCTGTTCACACTCAAACACACGAGCGCTGTGAAAGCATTGCAGACATAGTCGATAGAAACCTAATCCTTACAGATTAGCAATGCCGCCATCTAGACACTATTGACGCATATATCATGGGTATCTGCTCGCAGCTGGCGCTGCCGTGTCCAAATAAGGAACTAGTAAACAGATTCATAACAGACGGGATAGCCGAATGAGTTAGAGCGTCCGTCTCCCGTGTTGGTAGATCATGGGATCGTGGGTTCGAATCCTAGTCAAGTCAAACCAATGAATGTATACTTGTCGCTTCCTAGCCAGGCGCTCGGCATTATTAGGATAGGGCAAGGAGCAGTGGAAGGAGGAAGACCAGTCGTCTGCGAGTGAAATTTGCCCTACTTAAGCAACTAATGTAGCAACAACAACAACAAATAGTTTATTTGTATTGAGATGATGCATTATGAAACATATATATATATAAAGTTGGGCTACGGCAAGAGAGAGACAAGAGGCGGTGATGGGTAGGCGACTTTATTTGCGTCAGGGCAGCAAAATATAGGCTACCGGTAAAAAAAAAAAAAAATACATAAAAATTTCAGAAGCAGGAGAGAGACTGACTGCCCGGGCAAGTAGTGCCAGGAACCAACAGGTGGTGGCGCTGGGGTAGGCCAGGACCGGGGCAAAAGCGGGCAAGTCAGCGATTGGAGAATAACATTAGTCGAATACAGAGGAATAATAGTGATAATATTATGAGAGAGCTCCGCCCCTTTTATATACGTATAATACATTATACTCTCTATAAAGTTGGGCTACGGCAAGAGAGAGACAAGAGGCGGTGATGGGTAGGCAACGTTATTTGCGTCAGGGCAGCAAAATATAGGCCAAGGAGACGCCTAAGCGTCTCCCCCCAACCCAACGCCAGCCTGATTCGAGCATAGCGCCACCCCAACCCTCATGTCGTTCACAATCCTTGTGCCGAGCGGTGTCTTGAGATATGAGTAGACAGTTTCGGATGCCCAGTCGCCCCGGACCTTAAGCTCCTCTATGGTGGCTCCACACATGGACAGGAAGGTGCAACCCCCCCTCCTGAGTGAGTGGGAAGAGAGGGTGGCGGCATCGAGCCCCGCCCTGGCCGAAAATATCTTTAGAGTCTCCTGATAGACCGAGTAAGGGAAAGGGGAGGAACTCCCGCCGCCGCATGGAATGCGGAAGGCTACCTGAGATGGTTTAGCGGCAATCTGGCTGAAATGCCGCTCAGTCCAATAAACAGCACACATGTCAGTATCAACACACCTAGCTATCGGGATCTCGAGGACCCTCTCATGAAACTGAATCGTCTTGGAGCGACGAACAGTCAAAATCAGCCCCCAGTCATAAAACTGGAAGTCCGATCTCAATAAGGAGGCATCGGACAAGGTGACCTGGGACTTACGCAACAGCCCTCGGAATGAACAGAGGACTGCTGCGCGCCAGGCGACGTGGCCGGGGTTATTGGTTAACAAGGCGAAGATCTTGCGAAAGATATGGGGAAGGAGAGGCATAGCACGCCTAGGTATATCAGACTTAGCTCTCCGAATACCCTTGAGCGGAGAAGAAAGAACAAAGTTTGTATAGTCTATCGGCCTTCCGCCGTTTTGCTTAAGGACAAAATTAAGGCCACTGAGGTAGTTGATGACAGATACATACTTGAGGTCCCTCGCCAACCAGGCGGCATATAGGGCCACCTGCTCCTCGGAGCATGGTATGGGAGACCTTGAAGAATGGAAAAGCTCAGCATATCTTAAATATTTCTTGATCTGCGTGGCCCTCGCTATTGTAGAGTTCTGAGCGTATGCCTGATGCTGGTACTGCTGCTGCTCGGCTCTCAGGGCTGCCCTCACTGAAAGAGACGAGCGATCGGTCAAAGGTTTCGCTGCAACAGAGCATTCTGGCACCATCGACACTCCTGATTCTAGCGGCACTATCCTTGTCACACAGTCTACTTAAGGCATCACTTACTACGTTAACAGCACTACGTATATAAACAGAAGTAAAGGTAAAATTGTATTTAACCGAGAACCAGAATATTCTGCGCAAGAAGTGCATGATTTCGGCACTCCTAGACCTGCCCGTATTAAGGGCCGCCTGCACGACAGAGCTATCGGTGACGAAGATGACAGCGGTATCGCCCCAGCCCGCACTCCAACGGTCGCAGGATGCGTAGACCGCCCACATCTCCTGCACGTTGATGTGGGCGGTCCAGACATCCTCCGGAGGACGGAAGTGTTGATGACCGACGTAACTGTCAAGGATGTCTTCAGCTGAGTCTGTGTATGCGCCGACAGTCCAGTCGCTGCCATGCAGGGCACCGAAGCCCCACTTGGAAGAATCACTGTAACAGGATATGACTGGGGCAAACTTCCCAAGAATCTTGGCTTTCCCGCTAAAGCTACTTGCAAAATCCAGCCACCAGTCGAGGTCTTCCCTAACTCCGGTGCCTAGCCTAATTCTATGGAAAGGCTGCTTAAGTTTAGACATGAGATCATAGATCCGCCTAGAGAAGGTCCGCCCGCCCCGGACGACCTTGGCGCAGTGAGCGAGCAACCCCCCAACCTGCTCCAGCTCCCTTCTACTGGCCTTCCTGCGCCCGCGCAGTTTGCGGAGGATCTCCAATGTCTTCTCTAATTTATCGGGAGGAAGGCTAAGTTTGAGGCGTACAGAGTCTACGAATATACCAAGGAACCTAACCTTGGTCTCGACACTGCTGACCTTCTTGAAGTCAACAAAAAACGCGAGTCTTCTCAAGATATGGATGAGGGTTCTCTGGGCGCCTTGGACCTCCGAACGTGTCCCACCGACCAGACAGAAGTCATCAAGATAGTTTACGACTCTGGCCAAGCCTTCGCGAACACCGCATCTCACGATGAAGTCCGATATCTTGGAAAATATAAAGGGGCTCGATGAAAGGCCCATACTCAAACGATTATCAAGAAAGTAATCGAGGTTATCATCGCCATGGAGAAGGCCTTGACGCTGGCGGTCATCAGGGTGGATAGGGACTGCACGATAGGCGTCCTTTATGTCTATCGTCCCCATATAGTCACCCCTCTCGAGCATCTCCGTTACATCATCGAGGCCTTTATAGGAAAATTTGGTCCGGACTTCATCAGTGAAGTTGTTCACGGATTCGTGCGAAGGCATACTGCAGTCGATAACAACACGACCTCCGCCATCGTCCTTAGGGACGATGAAGGCCTCGTGCGTGCAGAGAGGGGGGGGGGCATCTACCCTAGAAATTAAGCCTTCACGTTCCTCCTCGAGGAATTTCTTATTAATTATATCACGTTCCCACTTAGCCTTCCTCCTGGGCTTGTCTGGAATATAGGAGACCTGAACACCTGGGTTAATCACCCTAAACCCAAAAGTGACCCCTATCATCAGATATACCCAATCTGGGTCCCAATCGCCCCGAAGACATATTTCAGCGAACCACCTGCAAGGTTTTAATTGGCTCGGTTTACCCGCGATCAAGTGGCTACATGTGCAGCTCCCATCAACACAGCTGCGATCTACCTGAAAACTCTTGGGTGGCGCCCCCTCGGTTTCGCTAACGTATACCAGCAGGCCGCCCAATGCGGTATGCTCTACAAATAGACGATCCGCCTTGCTGGCGCCCTCAGGCTGCTCCCACAGCAAGACCTTAGCCTTATCATGAATAATACTGACATCAACCCCCCCGCACCATCCCCGATCTCGACCCCCGCTGAAAGATCAAGACATGGCATGCAATCATTATCAGAGGAGTTGGGATGTTCAGTTCGGTTAGGGGTGACAGTCCTAGATTCAATCGGATGATCGGAGCTATATGAGAATTCAACATTGTGCCTAGACATGTTGAATCTTCGAGCACGTCAATTTTTGCACTTAGTCCGTTTGTGTGACTTAGAGCCACATCTTGAGCAAGCGTGAGCGAAGCGGCACTCATCGTCCGCTTTAAGGCAGCCCGAATCGCCATTCCAGGCGTAACAAGCCTTCTTAGTGTTGTTGCCCGGTGATCTTTTCCGAGCGCTATATGTGTTAGAGCCCTGCCTCTTAATCTTCATATTGTGGGGGCCGTAGTGTTCTATACTCTCATCCTGGTGAGCTTTAGAGAATGCCTTGAACCCGATGCTCTCCCCGAGCTTGCGAATGGCAAGCACATGGTGAACATGGGCAACGTCCCTGTAGTGGTCTTCACGTGCCCGAGTTGAGATGAAGCCAATGTGTTGGATGAACGATCTGTAGTCCGATATTGAGAGTGACGTAATGTCCAGGCACCAGTCGCATGAAGCCTTAGCAAGTTCATGGGGGTTCATCTTCCTGACTTCCTTGCCCATCCCATATTTTCTCAATGACCACTTACTGCGCCGCCTTCGTGAAGAACTCCCGTCACTACTCGACCTAGAATCACGCCTCCTTCTCCTACTCGACCCACGTGAGTGTCGACGCGATCGACCGCGTTTAGAGTCGACGTGGTCGGTGCCTAGTGTCCAACTCGGCTGCTTAGGCGCTGCGTCCGTCGTCCGTCGATCCTCCTGTGGATGAAGTCGGTTGTCCGCGTCGTCCCGGTTCGTTCCAGTTTGAAAATCGTGTTGGTCGTCCCTCACGGTCGTCCGGCGTCTGTTTCGTCGTCTGTCTCGTTCTGCTCTGAGATCGTCCAGTTCGTCCTCCAGAGCCGTAACTCTCATCTCTGCCTTGAGTTTGTCGATAGCCGCGCGTGCAGTCGACTCCCGCTCCTCCAGTGACAACTCGGCGAAGTTGGAAGCAGTCGAATCAAAGTCGTCGACATCACCTCCCGATCTCGCATTTTTAGACGGCGCTGTGCTGCTGCGCGTAGCCATACCTGACCTAGTTACAGGTGTGTCGATTGTTTTAGCAAAAGAACATTGGTCTTGAGTGTCGTGGTTTGACCCGCACTCAGAACAATAGCGGCAGCCAGGCATGAAAGCGGACCTTAGTTAAGCGGATTATCTAAGCGGATTAAGCGTTCCGCTTACCCGCACCCGGCGACCTTGGAGCAGTTATTTTTAAACAGAGGGAATGTCTGGGTCGATTGAGCTCACTGTACGTACGACTAGGAATTTGTTAGCTCCTGGTCGATATATCGACACACTGGGTGCCAAATCAGAGCATGATAGCTCCAGCGATATTATTTTGAGTTTAAATAATCAGAGTCGAATATATGGACCCTAGAAATACAGGAGGTTTAACGAAATATCTGTCTCTATATCGACCCACCCCCCTACTCGGGAGGAGACAGTCGAATGCTTGATATTATGTCCCACTCCCCCGTCTACGAATACCGTCGACACACTTATGGGCTGCTCGACGGTCGTAATACGTGACCAACCGATCTAAGTTAAGGCACGATACCGTCATCCATGTGAATTCTTGCTGTAGAGATCGATCCCGATGCTATCCAATCGAACCGATAATCGACTCACAGGCACAGTCGTCCGGATCGCGGAAGAAAAACCAGACAAAATAGTGTCAAGGTAGCAAACAGGTAGCCAGTAGACTGTTTGGAAGAGCTTGAGTGTAGTTGTTGTCTGTTCAGAAGCAGGAGAGAGACTGACTGCCCGGGCAAGTAGTGCCAGGAACCCACAGGTGGTGGCGCTGGGGTAGGCCAGGACCGGGGCAAAAGCGGGCAAGTCAGCGATTGGAGAATAACATTAGTCGAATACAGAGGAATCATCGTGATAATATTATGAGAGAGATCGCCCTTTTATATACGTATAATACATTATACTCTCTCTATATATATATATATATATATATATATATATATATATATGTATGTGTGCAATTTTCTATCAGTATACTACATATAGGAGCAAGCTTGTATTTAAAAAAGTATGCATAACCCGATGTTTTTGAGTCTCTAGCATTTTCTGAGATAAATATATTAGCATGATCGCTATAATCTACCTTACTTTAGTTTGAAGTAACTTTCAATTTAAATGGCTAACCTTTGAAATATTTTCAGTGTAAACATGCAGAATTAATTTAGGCAAGTACGCCAAAACTCTGACATCATAGGCTTCTGCAGTAACAGGTTCTATTAAATTGACTTGCTATTCCCTTCTAATAGGCAGCAACAAGTGTTTAATAAGCGCACCAATATCTAAGTTGGATAAGTATAATCAAATCTAGATAATTGTTTTGATTTTGAAAAATTGATATTTTCTTCGGACTGTGCAGCGTTAAGGGTGTTCTTTTTAATAGTCGTATTTGGAGTTAGACCAGACAGGGTGGCCGAATGAGCAGAGCGTCCGTCTCCTGTTTTGGGAGATCGGGAAATCCGAACCCATGAGTTTGTCGGTTTGTATCCTGGTCGAGTCAAACCAATCGCTTAAAAATGTTTACTTATCGCTTCCTAGCCTGGCGCTCGGCATTATTAGGATAGGGCAAGGACTGGTTGGCTCAGTGTCAGGATAATGTGACTGAGTGGGATATCAGGTCATGGTGCTGGCAGTAGGCCTGGTTTCCCAGTGGGGCAGCACTATAAAGTCGCCATGAGTGCGCACTATGACAAGTCGGTACCCGTCCTTGATATGACCTTAGATGTTGCTAGGACGTAAAACAACAACAAACTAACGTATTGGGAGTTAGGACATTGTGGACTCTAAGCTACTATATCTTGGGAGCAGTTACTCACATATCAAAATAGCAGCATTCTGGGAGACAAGGAAGCCTGGGAGGGTGCGGGTGACAAAAAAGACAACAAGAGGGTATGATGCCCCCTGACTGATAATAAACAGAGCCAATAACAGATCATATGAGAGGAGTACAGAGTACTTGAAGGTAAGGGAATGGAATACACTGGCAGTAGACAAACAAAGTACAGGGACAATAGAAACATATACAAAAAATATTCAAAAGGGAGCTCGATGCACTGCTAGACTAGCTAAAAATATATGTGTGTGTATATATATATGTGTCTGTATATATATGTGTATATAATAATACAATTTAAAAGAAATATATATATGTGGTGTATAACGTATTATGCGAGTATAAAAATACGAAGGGAATTGTTTCCTTAATTATATTATATTATTATATTACCTGATACCTTTGTTATTCTCCGTAAGACTCCGCACTTGACCGGTGGCGCCTCCTGCGCTCACCCCCCACCCTCCACCTGGTGTCGACATTGTCAGTCGCACCGGAGGATTTTTTCTTTTAAATTACTGGGCAAGGGCCTTTAATCCTTGCCAGAGATTAGAACTACTCAACCACTATATTTGTCTTTCTCTCATATATACGTAGTTATTTATATATATATATATAAATAATGAATACAAAAAAAAAATAAAAAATACACTGAATATCAAGGAAACTCTTAGAAGGCAAACATGCTAGGCATGATATTCCCAGGAGGTCAACATAACATTTTAAAACAAAACTAATGACTACTAATGCAAGATGGTGAAGGCAGTCAGGGAAAATAACTATAGGCAACCAAACAACTAACCAATTGTAGAACTAACAGAATCACAGAGAGTGGGGAAATGTGGTATGATACATATATACATTATATATATATGTTGCTGGTATGCAGTTACTGCAATACCTCAGGGATTTTGACGCCCCTGCCCTGCAGAGTTGTAAACCACTGCCTTGTGGTACAGGTTCTTGACAGAACCGAAGGCTAAGGGAGCAAACCCTGAACAGAAAACCATGTCACTGTGGCAGCATCAAGGGCGGTTGATGTATGGAACTCCCAACATCTCACGACCAGCCACTGCAGGGACAAATAGTTTTGCGCCTGTCTGGACATGTTCTTGCCGGTGTTAAACCTCTATTTGCTCCCCGAGAGAGTGCCGCTGGTAACTTGCAAAAGCCACGTAATCATCAGATGGAGGACTAAACAACAAGAATGAGGGTGATAGTAATGCTCGCACGAGCTCGGTGCTGAGTCAATGCGAGTTTGTCTACCTGAGTGCAAACCTAAGTCACCCAGGCCGCTGCGTTTCCAGCGGGTGGGGAAATGGTAGTGTGATGGGCCCTTGTTGGCCACCCAGAACTTAATCCTCACATAGTAGAACCCACAAGCAACGAGGAGGAACGAATATGTTTGCTTCCACATGTCTTTATTTCTCATCTTCGCTCACCGCGGCGTCGATGATTAAGTGACCCACCGCTGCCCTGACAGGTCCCACATCAACTTCCTTGGGGGGGGGAGGTTACGCTAGCCGCATGCAGTAGGTGGCAGCCCAGTCGCGGTACTGCCCAGCGGCTATTATAAGCCCACCTAACGCAGTAAACTGCAACGGTGATGGAGCAGTCCTTGATGCCACCCTATGGTAGTGGAGCTCATGTATAGACTACTACAGTAGCATTTTCGGGTCGAATGCTACAGACACTTCTTAATTAAATAATATTTATATAATGCATTTATATATCACAATATGACTAAAATTATGCTTTGACGTTCAACATCCCGGCAACATCCGACTTGTTGGTTGGTTGTTGGAGTTTTACGTCCTGACACCATTTAAGGTCACATCATGTGATAGTGGGCACTCCTGCTGACTTTACAGTGTTGCCCTCCAGGCCTCTAGAGCGCATTCATTTTCATATAATCGGCTATTGGATGTCAAACATATTGTCATTCTGACATATTTCTTTGGAGGAAACCCACTACCACCACACATGCTACTCTTTCCGATAAGCAGCAAGGGGTCTTGTATATGCACCTTCCCACAGACAGGACAGCACATACCACATCCTTTGATGAACCAGTTGTGGACCACTGGTTGGAATGGCAAATAGCCCAAACTGCAAATGGGTCAAACAGGGTCGATAGGATGACCCACACCTTCACAGGTGGGCACTCTACTGCCTGAGCTACGTCCCGCTGACTCCTGATAGTGAGCAAATGCTTGAAATTATTGTATCATGAATATGAACTTAATAAGATAACACCACAGGATTTATTGCTGAAAGATTAAATCCATGGAAAGATTAAATCAGAAAACCAAGGCAATTACCAGAAACCCATCATGCTCAATTCCAATAAGACCAAACCATACACGTTGGCAGAATTGGTAGAGCGCCAGCCTCCCATGTGGAAGGTCAGGAGTTCAATTCCCGGTCGAGACAAACCAATGTCTTATAAAATTGATACTTATCACTTCCTAGCCTGGCGCTCGGCATTATTATGATAGCGCAAGGACTGGTTGGCACAGTGTCAGGATAATGCAACTGAGTGGGAAATCAGGTCATGGTGCCGGCGGCCTGGTGTCCCAGTAGGGCAGTACTATAAAGTCACCAATAGCGTGCACTATTACAAGTCAGTACCCGTCCTGATATGACAGATGTTGCCAGGATGTAAAACCCCAACTACCAACCAACCAGCTTCATGCATACGGCTCGGCCCCCCTGTCTGTGCTGCCGAGGTGAAACCGGCTTATTATAGCGATATAGCGAATGGTAGACAGGAAGTGTGAACACTTATTTGTCTCTCATTTTTTGGGGGTACATTTGTTGTCCCAAGCAGGGGAAATACCAGTCATAGACGACTGGTCTTCCCCACTCCACTGCTGGTCGATAGAAAGCCCGAGCCTACACTTTTACCGACCCAAGGGATTTTTAACCTCCCGCACCACATAGACATGGTATGAGAGCAACCGGCCTTTGATGACGCTGTAAGTTATACACAGCGATGGAAATCCAAATTGGCAGAGGTGGGGGCATGGGGAATCAAACCGCTGACCCTCAGATTAGGAGTCTGACCTAGAAAAAAGTCAGACACTCTAACCACTCCGTAACAGAGAACGAATCAATTTATGATACGCGTATTATTAATTATGTCATTGTTTTGTAATTGTAATTGTTATCTACGTTAATCAGTGGGAACAGTTTAATGGGATTCAAGGCTTTTCAAGACTAAGTACCTCAAATAGGTTAAATTCAACGCTTTTTCAAGGTGCTTGTGACAGTGCACACCCATGCTGACTTAATAGTGCTGCCCCAGTGGAAGATCAGGCCACCGGCACAATGACCTGCATTTCCCACTAGGTCACATTATCCTGACACTGAGCTAATCAGTCCTTGCCCTATCCTAATAATGCTGAGCGCCTGGCTAGGATGTGACAAGTATCAATTTTCTAAGTCATTGGTTTAACTGGACCAGGGTTCTAACCCATGGGTTCGAATCCCATGATCTACAATAACAGGAGACGGACGCTCAACTCATTCGGTCATCTCATCTGGTCCAACTGACAACGTCCCGATGGTATTTATCGACCCTTGTGACCTTTGCATATGCAACCAGTGGTCCACAACTGGTTCATCAAAGGCTGTGGTATGTGATGTCCTGTTTGTGGGAAAGTGCATATAAAAGACCCCTTTGCTGCTTATTGGAAAGAGTAGCCTATGTGGCAGGAGCGGGTTTCCTGCAAAGAAATATGTCAGAATGACCATATGTTTGACGTCCAATAGCTGATGATGAAAAATCAATGTGCTCTAGAGGTGTCGGTAAATAAAACAAGGGTTTTCCTTTCCTTTGCATATGAACTATGCCGACTGTGTTGACTGCTGCTATGCCACACTGAGTCTGCGCATGCCCAGTGCTGCTATTGGAACTGATTGGTGGCCGCTTGATACCGGCGATGCGTGAATAATTGAGAAGGGTCGACAGCGACGAAAGAAGCAAAAACGGCTGACCGCTGGGTCATATCGAGCATACCCTTGCAGGATTAGTTTCCCATTCAGTAAGTAGTGATATTGTGTGATTTAAACAGAAGTCGATGTTGATAAATTTAAAATATACTTCAAGCACTTTAATCTGTGCAAAAGATAAATATATATGTGTAAATATGTCTGAACAAGAAACTACTAAAATAATAATGTGATCTTTCCATAATTTTAGCCAATCAGAGCTGTTCTTTTCAATTGCAAATGGCTGCCCCCTTATGGGGGCCGCCATTTGCAATATGTTATAGGACCATCGTTTCAGTGGAATAAAGTAATAATAAAGTAATAATATTGCATTTGTGCACCATGTTTAGGCCAAATTGTTCTTTATTTCTTTTAATTTTGAGTAAAAATTGTATGGCAGAGAGCATTTGTTTTGATATATTATTAACCAATCGCTGACCCCGAATACCTTTGTAGCGGAAACAAGTTCAAACAAGTTCAACCGTGGCTGGTTGGGTCGCAGCCATGGCTGGTTGGGTACCAGCTGTGGCTGGTTGGGTCGCTCCGTCGAGTGCTGAATATGCTTATGGAATAATTGAGTCCTGAACCAACGGCTCGTTAAGGCTAACAGAGGCAGATGCACTAATGCCAAATCAAAAAAGAGATTTAGTGATCGTCCCCCCCCATGCTTGAAAAATCACACGTCCCGGACTTAATTTTTTGTTTAACTGTTAAAAACATAGTTACGTATTCCATGGAAGTGCATTGAAATGATGTATTCTCTCGCATAGGTTGGTTGTTTGTTGGAGTTTTACATCCTGGCAACATCTAAGGTCATAGACTATAGACTCTAGCTACATATTATGTGGAACTGGGTTGATATGATATATTCTCTCGCATGCGTTGGTTGTTGGATTGGAGTTTTACATCCTGGCCCAGAAAAGTTCACAACTATGATCGAGGCTCTACATACAGGAATGATGGCGAACGTTAGTGCTGGAGGGGAAGTCTCGGAATCGTTTGGGGTTACCAATTGGGTCAAGCAAGGTTGTGTACTGGCCCCCACGCTCTTCTCCATCTTCCTATCAGCAATGCTTGACGATGCTTTCCGAGACATGGGGGATGGCATCTATATACAGTCCAGACAGAGCACTGACCTATTCAATGTCGCACACTTCAGAGCGAAGACCACGGCTACACAGATACTGGTGAGAGAGCTACTATTTGCAGATGACAGTGCACTGGTTGCCCACTCTGCTGAAGAGACCCAGAAAATAGTGGACGCTTTCCCTCCCCTCCTTCCTCTCCCCTTTCTTTCTTCCGATGCATCAAAGAAGTTTTGGGCCTGAAAATTAACATCAAGAAGACGGAAATGCTGTACCAACCCAACTCTACAAGAACCCGAGAGGAGGAATCATGGTTGACGGAGAAACAAGCTGAACTCTGTTCCGGGAGTTCACCTATCTCGGAAGCACTATATCAAGTGATGGACGCATTGATGCTGAGATACCCAGAGGAGGATGGCCAAGGCTAGCGCATCTTTGGCGATCTACGCCAGAGACTCTGGAACAACCACCATGTGTCCATGCGGGTCAAAGGTAAGATCTACCGCGCAATCGTGCTATCCACCCTACTATACGGAGCTGAGGCCTGGACAGTGTACAGATGGCAGGTGAAAAAGCTGCATGCCTTCATGATGCGACATCTGCGTTCAATCATGAGGCTAACCTGGAAGGACAAAGTGATGAATAAGGAAATACTCGAACGGATGGGGCTGCCCTCTATGGAGGATCTTCTGATCAAAAAGAATCTCCGGTGGACTGGAGACCTCCTGAGGATGTCATCAGACAGGCTACCAAAGCAGATCCTCTACTCTCAACTGTCTTGTGGTTACAGAAAGAGAGGGCACCCTCATCTCCGGTTCAAGGATACCGTCAAGAGAAACCTGAAGCTGAGAGATATTAAGACCGACTCATGGACATCACTCTCACAGTAGAGAGCTAAATGGAGAGCGGCAGTCAAGTAATGAAAGCAGACTTTGTCGCATCGTGACCGACAGCATGATGATGATGATTATGATGATGATGATGGATTCGAATGATTCTACCACGGCGTCCACTATACGTAGATGTTTGAAGAGTTCAGGTGTAAAACCCCATAAATGCCAATCCAATAATTGGGATAAACATTGGAATCAAATTTACTAAAATTATATTTGTGTACATTTCTACTTTGTTGGCCATTTGTAAAATTTCCCGATATTTAGACATTGGAGGATGGTGTGAACTAGTCTATAGTAATTACAATTGTATATAAAAAGGTAAATGGTATATACAACCAGAGGAATTAAGGTATAGACTACATCACGGTTCCAGCGGCGCGGTGCATTGTGGGATGCATCAGAGCAAACCCCCCCCACCCAAAAGCACATGGCACATGCCAGTACACTGGGTGCAGCTATGAAATGTGCTAGTTTCAGCTCATCTCAGCTCTTGTTTGAAACATAGAATACTAACTAAAAAAATATATATAATTAATTAAGATATTAATCTGTTATCCAGCATTGCATTTATATCAATATAATCAGCACATTTTATGCCATGTGCATTTAGATTTAGAAAGATCTAGGCACTCAGACTAGTGTTAGAGCCATAGCCAGAGTACTCAATGCATCGTCAATGACAGTGAGCAATCTCCATACAGAAAAAGTAAAATATTGATAAAACGACACCACCTAGGACGGATCACTGCACACCCAGACACAACAGGGCACTGTAGCCATAAACAACCAAGGCTTGGATAGTTTGTTTGTTTGTTGTTGTTTTACATCCTAGCAACATCTAAGGTCATATCAGGATGGGTACCGACTTGTGACAGTGCGCACTCATGGCGACTTTATAGTGCTGTCCCACTGGGAAACCAGGCCGCCGGCACCATGACCTGGTATCCCACTCAGTCACATTATCCTGACACTGAGAACAACAGTCCTTGCCCTATCCTAATAATGCCGAGCGCCTGGCTAGGAAGCAACAAGTATCAATTTTAAAGTCATTGGTTTGACTCGACCGGGACTCGAACCCACGACCCCACAATCTACCAGCACGGGAGACGGACGCTCTAACTCATTCGGCCATCCCGTCTGGTTAAAGAGGCATGTTGAATGTTCATTGGTTGATTTGACAATGCCTGTTGCTGATTTGAGGAGCTGGTCTGGTGTGACAGCCATCTTGGATTCCACAGCCTATATAATAATAAATCAAGCAACTCCTTCTGGTTCCTTCTGCACGCTCTATTCTCTGCCTTTCTATACTCTTGCCTGTAGTGATTTCCTATTTAGCCTGCCTACACAACCACAGCTGCCAGCCATCGACTTTACACATTGCTCCAATATTATGTTCCCACAACAAAAGTGGAATTAGTCAGAATTAAAATTATTTTCAGGTAACACTATTTTCAGGTAACATTATTCTATTCTAATGACATTTTTGGATTGGCAGTTACAGGGTCGTGCACCTGACCTGGTAACATCTAAGGTCATATCAGGACGGAGGTATATCTGTTTGGTTGTTTGTATTTTGTTGTTGTAAGTCCTAGCAACATCTAAGGTCATATCAGGACGGAGGTATATCTAGAGACCATCAGCTGAAATCTGGATCATTATGGAAGCGCATGTTGATCGCTTCAGCCGTGTCTCATTTGACCCTTTTTAAACTCATTCGGAAAGGTGCACCGGACAAGGAGGGTGGCCGATTGGGTTGACTGTCCACTTCCTGTTTTGAAGGTCATTGATTTTAAGCCCGGGCCGATCAGCCGATGACATACATACACATTCATCGATGTGACTGCCACCTGCCTGCTAGTTGTCTTAGTTGCTGTTAATGGCGGGTTTGTGTCATCCACATGTGTGTGTCATCGATACATATATAAATAGTAGAACAATGGGGACCTTTGTTATACACTTGATGGCAGCACTTGTTCCTGGTCCAACTCGGCCATCATGGTTGGATACAAGGGTGTAGGTGTATGTGTGTGCTGGTTGTGTATGTGTGTGGTGGGGGTGGTGGTGTGTGTTGGGGGTGTAAGTATGTGTGTGGTGGGGGTGTATGGTGTGGTTGGTGTCTGTTGTGGATGTCGGTGTGTGGGGGGGGGTGTAGGTGTGTGGCGAGGGTTTAGGTGTGTGATATGGGTGTAGGTGTGTGGTGGGGGTGTAGGTGTGTGGTGGGGTGTAGGTGTGTGGTGGGGGTGTAGGTGTGTGGTGGGGGTGTAGGTGTGTGGTGGGGGGTGTAGGTGTGTGGTGGGGGTTTAGCGATGTGGTCGGGTTGTGTGGTGGTGTAGGTGTGTGGGGTGTGGTGGGGGTGTAGGTGTGCGGTTGAGGTGTATGTGGGTGTGGTGAGGGTGTAGGTGTGTGTGTGGTGAGGGTGAGGGTGTAGGTGTGTATGTGGTGAGGGTGTAGGTGTGTGTGTGGTTGATTGATTGATTGGTGGTTGCTTTATGCCGTGTTGGCAGCATAGGCCATATTCACGGCGAGAAATGTTTGTTTTTTGTTCAAACCATCCCTTTCACATGTAAAAGCAGACAACCAATTATGTGCCAATAGACACTCATTAAATTAGAAAGCTCACAATCATATATTTGTGGTCAAGGGAAACAAATTCCCATAGAAAAAAAAGTGTTATTAATAATTGATAGAATTTATTTAGTAAACTATATGAGGTGGTACAGTCCAGCTGAAATGTTTTCTTGTTTTACTTTAGTAAAAAGGTCATGCATACTGTCTGCAGTGTAGAATTGTTGGCGCAGGGCCAAAAAATCAACGCAACTTAGTAAAATGTGTTTGAATGTCAGCAGGGACTGACACCCAATACATTCAGGGGGAGGTTCCCCCTTGAGCAGAAAAGCATGTGTAAGCCACGAGTGGCCAATACGGCATCGGCTAACGACCACTTGGTCCCCCCGACCTCCCGCATGAGTCTGTGGTGGTTTTCCCACAAATGGTTCATTAATGTTTTCATCCCACTCATGTTGCCATTTGGATTTTATGTGGGTGGCTATTAGTGGTTTCAGATCAGAGTGAGGGATCAGACATGGTTCAAGATCACAGTTCAGGGCCTTCTTCGCAGCTCGATCAGCTCGTTCGTTTCCTTGTATGACGGCATGGCCAGGCACCCAGCACAGGTGGATGTCATACCCATCCGTTGCCAGTTGGTTCATTTTATGAATGACCATTGCTAGAATAGGGTGATTCGTTTTCAGTCCAGCAGTGGGGCAGCACTATAAAATGTGTGTGTGGTTATGGTGTAGGTGTGTTTGGTGTAGGTGTAGTGTGTGTGTGGTGGGTGTGTAGTTTGTGTGTGGTGGGTGTGTAGGTGTGTGATGGGGGTGTAAGTGTGTGGTGGGGGTTTAGGTGTGTGGCGGGGGTGTAAGGGGTACTGGCGGTATATATGTGTGTTGTGGGGTGTAGGGGTATAGGTGTGTGGTGAGGTGTGTGGTAGGGATTTAGGGCTGTGGTGGAGGTGTATGTGTGTGTGTGGTGAGGGTGTAGGTGTGTGTGTGTGGTGAGAGTGTAGGTGTGGTGGGGCTGTAGGTGTGTGGCGGGGGTACAAGGGGTACTGGCGGTATAGGTGTGTGTTGTGGGGTGTAGGGGTATAGGTGTGTGGTGAGGTGTGTGGTAGGGATTTAGGGCTGTGGTGGAGGTGTATGTGTGTGTGTGGTGAGGGTGTAGGTGTGTGTGTGTGGTGAGAGTGTAGGTGTGGTGGGGCTGTAGGTGTGTGGTGGGGGTACAAGGGGTACTGGCGGTATATGTGTGTGTTGTGGGGTGTAGGGGTATAGGTGTGTGGTGAGGTGTGTGGTAGGGCTTTAGGTGTGTGGTGGAGGTGTAGCTGTGTGTGGTGAGGGTGTAGGTGTGTGTGTGGTGAGAGTGTAGGTGTGGTGGGGCTGTAGGTGTGTGGTGGGGGTACAAGGGGTACTGGCGGTATATGTGTGGGTTGTGGCATGTAGGGGTATAGGTGTGTGGTGAGGTGTGTGGTAGGGCTTCAGGGATGTGTTGGGGGTTTAGGTGTGTGTGGTGAGGGTGTAGGTGTGTGTGTGGTGAGGGTGTAGGTGTGGTGGGGCTGTAGGTGTGTGGTGGGGGTGCAAGGGGTACTGGGGGTATAGGCGTGTGCCGTGGGGTGTAGGGGGTATAGGTGTGTGTCATGGGGGTTTTAGGGCGTTGTTGGGGGGTGTAGGGGTGTGGTGGGGGTTTAAGGATGCTAATGATTGTGAGGTGCCGCTTTGCAAGACCCCTACACCTCCACCCAAACCACCTACACCCCCACGACACACACCGTCAACCCCCCACGACACACACCTACACCCCCACCACATCCCTAAGCCCCCACCACACCCATAGACCCCACTACACCCATACACCCCACCACACCCACCCCACACCACCATACCCACTCACCACACACCCCTACCATGACCATTATCGAATCGCATGTTCATCGCCTCAGCCGTGTCTCATTTTACCCTTTTTAAAACTAATTCGGAAAGTTACACCGGACAGGGACGGTGGCCGATTGGGTCGAGCGTCCACTTCCTGTTTTGAAGCTCATTGATTTTAAGCCCGGGCTTGAATCCAGGCCGAGTCAAACCAATGAGTTAATAAGTTCAACCTCGTTGAAACACACTCCCACCTAAGCAGGAGTGTGACATTCTGCGATGTTTCTCTGAGCAACATAAACAAACTTCTCTTAGAGAGGAGTAACCCCTGGGTCCGTATGCATGGAGCGGTGTTAGCGGCGTGTGGTGTTATACCTCTAACTCCGGGTACCTATCTCCGGTTATCGGCGTCGTCGAGAACTATGTCAAGCCGTATGCATGGGCGCTTAAATGGTGAGTGTTAGCTAAACGTGAATGTATTTATAGATTTGGGAAATCCCTCGATTTGACAATATGAATAACGCCGCCAATGCTGCGGCTACATTAATATCGGTTCGAATTTAGGGTTAAATTGATAAGATTTCACTTATTGCGTATGTAATTCTGTTAAATATGACAGCATTTAATAGAGTTGGGCGTAAGAAATTCCCGCCGATTCGGCGGCGACCATTTTTACTTGACGTCGACAGTATGGATATCGACATCGCTGCGGCGGTGGCGATTTGTTTACTTTACATTCGTCGATTCGAAAATATTAATATCGCTGCTGCTACGGCATCAGCGTTAATCTGGCTTCGGATTTAGGGTTAAATTGATAAAATTTCACTTATTGCGTATTTAATTCTGTTAAATATGATAGCATTGATTAGATTTGGGCACCATCGTCACACTAACCTAACACTAGCACCGCTGTAAACGTGCTATGAGCAGAGTGAGAATTTCCGAGTTTAAACGCTCGGTGTTAGCCCTAACACTGCTCCATGCATACCAACTTTTCTGCGCTAAACCAGAAATCCCGCCATAAACGCGTTTTGGGTCGATAACACCGCTCCATGCATACGGCCCCTGGAGTAACCAGGAAGCACCCCTAAAAATGCCACTTATCAACCTACCCCCCCCCCCCCTCTCCCGCTGCGACCCACATTCACGCTTTCCCAGGGCCCGTCATCTGAACTTGCGTCGTCGTGACAAAATGGGTGCATGGGATTTGCCCACATACTCCACCAGTCGTGGTGGTGGTGGGAAGGGGGAAGGGGGGAGGGGGAAAAGAAGGGGACAGGGAGACGGGGAAGGGAGACGGGGAGAGGGAACCAAACGGGGAGACGGAGACAGGGAGAGGGACACGGGGAGAGAGAACGGGGAGGGGAGAGAGAGAGGGACACGAAACGGGAGAGGGATACGGAGAGGGGCAAAATGGGAGAAGGATACGGGAGATAGAGACGGGAAGAGGAAACAGGGAGAGGGAGCGGGGAGAGAGACGGGGGAGAGGGAGACGGGGAGAGGGAGAGGGAGGGAACGGAGGAGACGGGGAGAGGGAGACGGGGAGAGGGAACGGGAGAGGGAGGAGGGAGAGGGAGACGGGGAGAGGGAGCGGAGAGGGAGACGGGGGACGGGGAGATGGCGAGAGGGAGACGGGGAGGGGGAGATGGGGATATGGATACGGGGAGAGAGAGATGGGGAGAGGGATACAGGGAGAGGGAGCCGGGGAGAGAGGGATAGGGAGTGGGAGACGGGGAGGGGGAGACGGGGAGGGGGAGACGGGGAGAGGGAGACGGGGAGAGGGGGAGAGGGAGACGGGGAGAGGGAGACGGGGAGATGGGAGACCATGAGTGTGCATTGTCACAAGTCGATACCCATCCTGATATGACCTTAGATGTTGCCAGGATGTAAAACTCCAACAACCGATCGTCCAGATATGCACATAATCTACAAGTCGGGAATGGGATGAATGAATGGACATGAACTGCATTGCCGAATTAAACTGTGTTAACACATACAGAGTTCAACCGGATTAGTTAAACCAGGTTAACTAAACCAGTTTAGTTAAACTGGTTTAGTTAACTCGAAGTAAGCTGACGTCTCTCGACGTCTGTCTAACGTAAGCATGACGTAACCCGCCGTACCTTAACGTAATGACCAAAATTCACTTACGTCGGCTCATGTTAGCTCGTTACGTCGTAGTGTGACAGGCCTATTAATCAACTAGGCCGTATTCGATTATGACGTTCCGGACCACTCGGATCATCCGAGTTGTCAGAATTTCCAATAGAACACCCCGAGGTGAACCTTCAAATACATGGGCCGTGTGCAAAATGATCCGATTCCAATGACCCACGTCTTGGCTGGGGGGATCAGGAGCAATGGCTGCGCTGGTTGTTGTCAGACTACAGCGACCAGTACAAGTCCCGCACGCTTTTTTTAATAATTAAAAAAAAGAAGAAAGCATGACCACCCAGATTAATGAAATGGACATATAACTAAATTATGTAATCATAAAAATACTTTAAATGATATCTTATTAGTTATTTTTATATCAAATCAAAAGAGCCTTCGATTAAAGTTGCATAGTCCGATAGCTTTGAGTTTCTGTCATTTTCTGAGATAAATACATTAAATTGATCAGTATAAGCTGCTTTACTTTAGCTTGAAGTAAATTTTAGTTTAAATGGCTAACTTTTGGAGATATTTGAAGTGACATCATGCCAAATTAATTTTGACAAGCACGCCAAAACTCTGATGCCATAGGCTTATGCAGTAACCGGTTCTATTAAATTGACTCCCCATGCCCTTCTATGTGACAACAAATGCTTAATAACTGTACCAGTATCTAAGATAAATATGTAGAATCAAATCTAGGT
Source organism: Branchipolynoe longqiensis (assembly GCA_030323885.1). Lineage (NCBI taxonomy): Eukaryota > Metazoa > Annelida > Polychaeta > Phyllodocida > Polynoidae > Branchipolynoe > Branchipolynoe longqiensis. The sequence goes on from CM059203.1 coordinate 38,343,965, forward strand.
AAGCGTTTTGAAAATTTGATGCTTCGTCGGACTATGCAACTTTAAGCCGCCATTTTTCTAACCCCAACCACCTTTGTTTATTCCACCCGAGTGTGTTGGATCTGTGCATGAGCACAAACATGGTTCGGATGATCCAAAGTGATTAATCGATTAGGTCCCTAATGTGCACACATGCAAACAACGACCTTTATGGTGCAGTCACACTACTACTTATGGTGCAGTCACACTACAACATGTTTTCCGGCGTGCCGCCAATGCGCAAAATATTTGCTAGCACGCGAGACACGTCCAACTTTTCGGCGTTTTGGGACAAAGTTACCCAACCCCCACACCCCAACCAACACCACAAAAACCAACAACACCCAACCCCACCCCCCACCCCAACCACAACCCAAACCCCTCCAACCCGTCGGCGTGTTGGCTCACATGTTGCTATCAGTGTATGTGTACCGACACGTCGGTGACGCGCCGGTAACGCGCCGGTAACGCGCCGGTAACGTGCCGGACGTGTACCGACGTTTCGCCCAAAAACCCAACACATTGGCATGTGTTGTCCAACGTTGGTGCAACACGTCGTAGTGTGACTGCGGCATTACATCCGGGCATTACAACGCAGGTGCTTGCAGACGCAGGTCACAGTGATCAGCCACTTTGAGCCTAGTTGGTCGACATGACACCAGATGGCACCTCCGGAGAGGAGGTGTTGGGCTCGACCGGAAACCCTGGGGCGTAATCGATTAAGACGACCCGAGAGATTTGGGTCACCCGAGTTGCTAGAATTTCAAATCGAACACCACAAGTGGAGTTGACAAAAACATGTGCCGTGTGCAACACGACCCGACCCCAGTAACCCACCTCTTGGCTGGGGTTTGCTAGGAACGATGACGTCACATTTGTGCTGGTAACGTCCTGCAGGATAATAACTACCAGTACCACTCCTAGATGGTTTAAAAAAATAATAACATAGATTAATGAAATGGAAATATAACTAAACTACGCAATCATAAAATACTTGAAATCATATTTTGCTGTAGTTATATCGGTCATAACAAAAAAAATGTTTTGGATTAAGCCACCATTTTTTCCGGCCAAGCATGGAGAAGCATATTCGATTATTCGACCCGAGTCTGTAGGATGTGTGCATGCGACAAAAAGTGGCTTGGGTGATGCGAGTTGATTAATCGATTACACCCCCTAATATTGATCGGTAAATAGGTCACTGCAAAGTTCACAGTGTGAACCCAGAAGTGAATTAATTTGACCCACTTTTAGAAGTAATGGAATGTCGGAGGAGAAAGGCTGTTGTTGTTTTACCTCCTAGCAACATCTAAGGTCATATCAGGACGGGGAGGAGAATGGAATTCAAACCAGTTGGAACTCATGGATATATAAAATGGATATATATGGTTGGTTGGCTGTTGGGGTTTTACGTCCGGCAACATGCTAGGTCATATCAGGGTGTTGACAGCTGGGCAGCAGAGGCCATATTCACGGCGAGACAGTGCATGTTCATGGCGACTTTATAGTGCTGCCCCCACTGGGAAATCAGGCTACCAGTACCATGACCCGATATCCCATTCAGTCACATTATCCTGACACTGAGCCAACCAGTCCTTGCACTATCCCAATATCGCCAAGCGCCTGGCTAGGAAGCAACAAGTATCCAATTCTAAGTCATTAGTTTGACTCGACCATGGTTCAAACCCATGTATAAAGTCCACAGCTGAAATATGTGGTTGTGTAGGCAGGCTATAGTGAAATCAATACAGGCAAAAAGAGAAAGGAAGAGTATAAAGAGTGAAAGAAGAGAGAAAGCCTGGCCCTCAGGTTTATTCTTATATGGTACATGGATCCAGTATGGCATATCACCTGACCACATTCTCCCAATGAGAATCAAGCATCTACAGCTCTACCAATGAGAATCAAGCATTTCCAGTCCCCATGGTTACAGTGATCTGCCCACCACCACCAAGCAGCATGGCTCCTTTGGTCACCACCTGCCCTGAGCTGAGTGTGTGGTGATCCTTGATCAGCAGAGGGGGGAGGGGGTAGTGGGTAAAGCTCTGAGTGCCCCTTACACACTATCTTACTAGCACCACAATGTCTATTTACAATGAGTAAAGTACCACCAGTAACTACATAAACACATTCATGCACCTGGCCCTATATACCTTTTTCATAAGTAGAACATTTACATTCCCCCACCAATGCGTCAGTATCAGAATATTTTACACATGGTTTCGAATCACATGATCTACCAAATCAGGAGACGCTCGTTCAACTTATTTGGCCATCCCGTCTGATCTCAACTGATAGTTACTTCCTTGCTGTTGTCTATATTACATATTGTTTGTTTGTTTGTTGTTTTACCTCCTAGCAACATCTAAGGTCATATCAGGACGGACATATTATATTATTCATTATCATCTGATAATCTCATCCATAAATAGTTCATATGCACCATGACTGCTATGGCCAGTACCAGACGGGATGGCCGACTGAGTAGAGCATCCCCCTCCTGTTTTGGGAGATCGGGAGATCCGAACCCATGAGCTTGTGGGTTCGAAGCCTGGTCGAGTCAAACCAATGACTTAAAAATTAATACTTGTCGCTTCCTAGCCTAGCGCTTGGCATTATTAAGGTAGGGAAAGGACTGGTTGGCTCAGTGTCAGGATAATGTGACTGAGTGGGATATCAGGTCATGGTGATTGCAGCTTGGTTTCCCAGTGTGGCAGCACTATAAATTCGTCATGAGTAGGTACTGTAACAAGTCGGTGCATGTCCTGATATGACCTTAGATGTTGCTAGGACGTAAACAACAAACAAAGCAAGCTAAGGACACTAGACCAACGGCCCGGTGTGGAAACAAAAGATGTTATTCAACCGGAAATAAAATATTAACCGCCAAAAGCGCCCCATTAAACTTGTATTGAATGACGAGGGAACCCTGAATACCCTCTGCCATAAATATTTCTGGATTTAAAGGAACATTATTTTACTAAGTTCCTTAATTGGTTCATTCAACAAAAGGAAAGCTTGTATATTTAACGACGCCTCGAGATCGCATTGATTTTTTATCATCGGCTATTGGATGTCAAACACATGGTCATTCTGACATATTACCTAGGAGCAAACTCTTTCCGATAAGCAGCAAGGGGTCTTTTTTTTATCATTTATGTGCACTTTCCCCCAGACAGGACAGCATATACCACAACCTTTTGTAAAATATTCCGATATTAAAGCATTGGTGGGGGAATGCAAATGTTCTATTACGAAGCAGGTATACGTGACCAGGTGCATGTATGCGTATATGTAGGTGCTGGTGGTGCTTGATTGATAGGGAAATAGACATAGTGGTGCTGGCAGGACTGTGTGTAAGGGGCACTCAGAGCCTACCCCCTCCCCCCTCTGCTAGTCAGGATCACCACACTCAGGCTCAAGGCAGGTGGTGGCCATGGGAGGCACACAGCTTGGTGGTGGTGGGCAGATCACTGGTAACCATGGGGACCAGGAATGCTGGATCCCTATTGGTAGAGCTAGAAATGCTTGTTTCTCATTGGGAGAATGGGGTGCGGTGATACTCTATACTGAATCCATGTACCATATAGATGTGTATTGTTGTTTTGCATCCTAGCAACATCTAGGTCATATCAGGACGGGTACCGACTTGTGACGACTTTATAGTGCTGTACCACTGGGAAACCAGGCCGCTGGTACCATGACCTGCTATCCCACTCAGTCACATTATCCTGACACTGAGCACACCAGTCCTTGCCCTGTCCTAATAATGCCGAGCGCCTGGCTAGGAAGCGACAAGTATCAATTTTAAAGTCATTGGTTTGACTCGACCGGGACTCGAACCCACGACCCCATGATCTACCAGCATGGGAGACGGACGCTCTAACTCATTCGGCCATCCCGTCTGGTCATGTACCATATAAATAATAAACCAGAGGGCTTGACTCTCTCTCTCTTCTTTCACACTTTATACTCTTCCTTTCTCTTTGCCTGCATTGATTTCACTATAGCCTGCCTGCCTACACAAACACAGATTCGAGCAGTAGACTTTACATACTGGTGATCACGATGAGTGATAAAACTATTAGTTGGAGGAAGGATTCAACTTTACGTTATGTAGACCTATTCTTTACTTTTAGATGAACCAGTTGTGGGCCCCTGGTTGGAACGGAAAATATCCCAAACTGCAAATGTGTCCACTGAGCAGGATCAATCAAATGACCCACATCTTCACTGGTGGACACTTTACCGCCTGAGCTATGTCTCCTTCCTATATGTAACTGTCGTGGGTGTGATGAAAATTGGAAATATTGCGACTAGAGCGGGACTTGAACCCACATGTCTTTGCATTCCGGGCCAGTGTGCTAACCATTACACCACCTAGGCTCCCTGATATCAACACACTAGCCACGCCTACCTGTCTATGTGGTTACTTGACTGAGAGGTCAGTGCAGGCCACTACACTCGACCCCCTGGACTTATAAGTCTTTTAAATGGTCATTTAATGCTTACAATTAGATACATACAGGCAATGCACTAACACATACATACATAGGGTAGATTCAACAACCATACAGCGCGTAGCTTGTACAGGATCATGGTCACGGCAACCAGTGTCGTGGTAGTGATGAAAATTGGAAATATTGCGCCTAGAGCAGGACTCGAACCCACATCTCTTTGCATTCCGGGCCAGTGTGCTAACCATTAGACCCCCTAGGCTCCCTGATATCAACACACTACCCACGCCTACCTGTCTATGCGGTTACTTGCCTGAGAGGTCAGTGCAGACCACTACACTCGTCCCCCTGTAATTGTAAGTCTTTTAATGCTTACAATTACATACATACAGGCAATGCACTAATACATACATACACAGGGTAGGTTCAACAACCATACAGCATTTGTGCTTGTATAGGATAAATGGTCATGGCAACTCGACTAGAGCGGGACTAGAACCCACATCTCTTTGCATTCCGGGCCAGTGTGCTAACCATTACACCACCTAGGCTCCCTGATATCAACACACTACCCATGCCTACCTGTCTATGTGGTTACTTGCCTGAGAGGTCAGTGCAGACCACTACATAAGTAATGTGGTGCAAGTGTGTAAATAAAAACTTGAATTAAATACTCTCGCAAGTGAGGAATTACAAGAACGGATCAGGTAGCTGAATCGATAGAGCGCAGGCTTCCCTTGCGGAACGTCAGAAGTTTGAATGTCGGTCAAGTCAAACCAATGACTTACAAAATTAATACTTTTCACTTTTTAGCCTGGCGCTCGGCATTGCTAGGATAGGGCATGGACTGGTTTGCTCATTAGCAGGATAATGTGACTGAGTGGGATATCAGGTCATGGTTTCGACGGTCTGTTCTCCTAGTGACCCAGCACCATAAAGTCAACATAAGTGTGCAGTCACAATTTGGTACCCGTCCTGATATGGCCGTAGATGTTGCTAGGATCTAAGACCCAAACAAAGAACCAAGCAGAATTCTGGTAGCCTGAATTAATGTCATTAATTTCAATTTGATTTTAGTTAAGTTTAAAGTTGCGTAGTCCGATGGAAGTTGAAAGCATCATGGTGCTGACGGTCTGGTCTCCCAGTGTGACAGCACTATACATAGCTCATGTGGTAGAGTGTCCACCTGTGAAGGTGTGGGTTAACCCATCGATCCTGCTCAGTGGACCCCATTTTCAGCTTGGACTATTTTCCGTTCAAACCAGTGGTCCACAACTGGTTCATCAAAGGCTGTGGTATGTGGGACAGTGTATATAAAGACCCCTTGCTGCTTCTTGGAAAGAGTAGTCGATGTGGCGGCAGTAGGTTTTCTCTAAAATATGTCAGATTGACGATGTGTTTCTTCCTGGTTCGTGAATGCCTGACTCTTTCTACGCACTTATGTTTGAGTGTGATAACGATGGCAAATAAATAAATAAAAAATACACTGATAATTCAAGCAAAGTTTTACATACAAAGGTAAACCTTAAACTTAAAACCAAAACCTAATGACCACTAACACAGCAAGGCAAAGCCATTCAGAGAAATTAACTATTGGTAACCAAACAATTATCCGATTGTAGAACAAACAAACTCACAGAGGTTTGGGGGATGTGGGAGAATGCTTACAAACAGAGAAAGAATGCACGCAGTATTTAGCTACACAACAACTGAAAGTGATCAAAAGAAGGGGAGTCACAAGACTATTACTGTCTAGCGGCGAAAACAAGTCATTATACTTAACCGTTATGGGCAGCATAAATACACCCATCACAAAAAAAACAAAAAAACAACAACAAAAAACGTTGGCTAACCTTCCTACTCCAATGACTTCTGGGCCCGTATGCATGGAGCGGTGTTAGCGAGCCAAACCCGTGGTTAGCGGCAATCTCCGGGTTAGCGGCGAAAAGTCGGAATGTATGGAGCAGTGTTATGGAAACACTGCAAGCTTAAGGTCGGCTACGTTAACCCCAAGCCATATCAAGTTTACCATCGGTGTTAAGTACCGACTAGGCCCAAATCTATTCAATGCGATCATATTTAACAGAATTACATACTCAAATCGTGAAATTTCATTAAATTAACCCTAATATCGAACCGATATTAACGCCGCCGCTGATTAAATTAACCCTAAAATCGAACCGATATTAACGCTGCCATGGCGGTGATATTCATACTGTCGAATCTAAACAAAACAAATTTTGCAACACCGGTGGTAGCTAACCCGAACGCGGTCCTTTACACCGGGGCTGATAAATAATTCTTCATGCATACGGCCCCTGTGCTCTACTAGCTGATATTACTTTTGGTCGGCGCGACCATGTCCTCTCCCCGGATACTGAAATTCCAATATTCGGACAATGAAGTAAGAAAAATCTTAAATCGGTGGCAGATAGGAGGTGGGTGAGGCGCCGCCTGGAGGGAAGGAAAGGAATTAAGGTAGCTGCTTGGAAGCAAGCCTCTGGGTCTCCAGGCTGCACTCCAACCTCCAGTAACCCAGACTACAAAGGATCATATCAAAAGGAGGTTACAGGAGCAGTATTAGAACAGAATAATAATACTAATATGAATAAGCAATGCTTAGCACTGACCCACCGATATAACTACAGCAAACTATTTTATGATTTTTGTTTTACTCCACTCGCGGTGTTCGATTTGAAATTCTATCAACTCAGGTGACCCGAATACGGCATAAGCATATTCAGCGCTATACGGCCGTCGTTTCCGCGGAGTAAACTATTAATATTTCATTTGTGCATCCATGTTTATTTCTTTTAATTTTGAATAAACTAAGTTTTGAACTGCACGTATCGGCAAAGTCTATGGCAGTGGGCATTTGTTTTGATATATTATTAACCAATAGCTGTCATCCACCCTGATTGCTGCGGACCGAAGTTCGACGAGCGATTTCTGTTTCCGTTTGCTGGATTTGGATGTTATTCCACACGATTTTACAAATGGCGGCGCCCATATAGTGCTATTTCCGTTTCCGTTTGCTGGATTTTGGTGGTTTCATTTTCTCCCTCTATGAGTAGGAGTATTGTTTATGTGTATATATCTACATCAGTACATGCGTTAGTCCTAAGCCTCCCCAGAGGGTTGGTCGGTATTAATAATATGTAGGAGTATTACATACATGAATAATATTCGCATAAGTAGGCCTACTTTATACCTCACATAAATGTTGTAAATCGCCAGTTTGACTCAGCCAGTCATTGCTCCTCGGACCTCCCGTGTTGGAGGTGAGCGCTGTGCCCACTAAACCATCACTTAGTTCTGCGCCACCCCGCTCCTCTTCACGGTTGAGTATCACCGATGACTGAGCTGTGCTCCTGTATTTTGGAATGTTGTCTAGGCTGCATTCAGCGTATGCCTCCGAGTCATCTCGGAGAAATTCCTGACGTCACGCTAGTCTGAACGCCAAAAGCAGTCTGTCGCCTCGAAAATGGCCGCCCGCCCCATAGGGGGCAGCCATTTGCAATGGAAAAGAAGAGCTCTGATTGCCTGAAACTACTGACTATGGTGGCCATTTTCGGGGTGCTTATTGTCTCCAGTCTGAAAAGTGAGACGTCTCGGAGGCGTACCCTGAATGCAGCTCTGGTGGTGGTGGTGGTGGTGGTGGGGAGGGTTTCCACCCATGGTTGACCTGTTTAATGAGACAGCTAGGATTGAGCAACGGAGAATCTAACCGGCACCCCCCCGACACAGTTACCTGGTCATATCCAGAGACTTGTTTGTGTGTTATTGTTGTTTGGCATCCTAGCAACATCTGAATGGTGTTCTCTGTAGCGGAGTTAGAGCATCTGACTTTTTTCTAGACCGGGCACGGTGGCCGAATCGGTAGAGCACAGGCCTCACGTGCCGAAGATCGGGAGATCGCGAGTTTGGTTCCCGGTCGAGTCAAAGCAATGATTTAAAAATTGATACTTGTCGCTTTCTAGCCTGGTGCTGGGCATTATTAGGATAGGGCAAGGACTGGTTAGCTCGGTGTCATGATAATGTGACTGAGTGGGATATCGGGTCACGGTGCCAGCGGCCTGATTTCCCAGTGGGGCAGCACTATAAAATCGCCATGAGTGCATAGTGTCTCAAGTCAGTACCCATCCTGATATGACCTTAGATGTTGCCAGGACGTAAAACAACAACAAACAAACCTAATCACTGCTAATCTGAAGATGAGAGGTTCGATTCCCCATATGATTACCTCTCCCAATTTGGATTTGCACCACTGTGTATAACTTAAAGCATCATCAAAAGCCAGTTGCTTTCATAGTCATACCTAGATAAAGGATTCACCCAGTACTCACAGTACACGGGTGAACGACAACGTAGTGTAAATATGGGCGAAAATAGCTTTAGTATGGAACAGGAAGTAGAATGGCTGGCTCCAGTGTCAAATGGTTACTTATATCGGCACAGAGTTGGTGAAATAGGAGCGAATGCAATAAGACAAGATGGCGGCCATCAAACGCCGTCGATTTCACTTTTAAATCTTATTACACCAGATGTTTTATTATATTTTTTAACTCAAAGGTAGCGGGGAAATATGGAGACATATACAAAGAATAAATGTTGCTTCTTAGATTGTGAAATTAGGCTCTCATAAAGACGCATTTCATTAACCCGATTTTTCCATCGTTTTTATATAAGGCTGGTCTTCACCCGTGTACTACAAGTACTGGGTGAATCTTTTATCTAAGTCATACCATGTCTATATGGTGTGGGAGGTTAAAAATCCCTTGGGTCGGTAAAAGTGTAGGCTCAGGCTTTCTATTGACAAACTGTCTAATGGTGAAAACAAGACTATTCAGACTTATCCATGATAGGCAGATTATATCTTCAAGGAAAAAAAAGGTCAGATCAGGACGGGCACCAACTACTCGTGACAGTGCACACTCATGGTGACTTTATAGTGCTGCCCTACTGGGAGACCAGACCACCGACACCATGACCCAATATCCCACAGAGTCACATTATCCCAATAGCAGTCTACCGAATCCTTGCAGTATTATCCTAGTAATGCCGAGCGCCAGGCTAGGTAGCCACAGGTATATATTTTATTAGTCATTGGTTTGACTTGGCTTGGATTCCAAGATCTACCGTGCAATCATGCTATCCACCCTACTATACGGAGCCGAGGCCTGGACAGTGTACAGATGACAGTGAAAAAGCTGCATGCCTTCATGATGCTACATCTGCGTTCAATCATGAGGCTAACCTGGAAGGACAAAGTGACAAATAAGGAAATACTCGAACTACCGGGCTGCCCTCTATGGAAGATCTTCTGATCAAAAAGAATCTCCGGTGGACTGGACACCTCATGAGGATGTCATCAGACAGGCTAACAAAGCAGATCCTCTACTCTCAACTGTCTTGTGGTTACAGAAAGAGAGGGCGCCCTCATCTCCGGTTCAAGGATACCATCAAGAGAAACCTGAAGCTGAGAGACATGAAGACTGACTTATGGACATCCCTCTCACAGCAGAGAGCTAAATGGAGAGCGGCAGTCAAGTAATGAAAGCAGACTTTGTCGCATCGCGACCGACAGCATGATGATGATGATGATGGATTCGAATGATTCTACCACGGCGTCCACTATACGTAGATGTTTGAAGAGTTCAGGCATAAAACCCCATAAACGCAAATCCAATAATTGGGATAAACATTGGAATCAAATTTACAAAAATTATATTTGTGTACATTTCTACTTTGTTGGCCATTTGTAAAATTTCCCGATATTTAGACATTGGAGGATGGTGTGAACTAGTCTATAGTAATTACAATTGTATATAAAAAGGTAAATGGTATATAAAGCCAGAGGCATTAAGGTATTATGTGGTGCTGGTGATCCTTTACTGGGTTGATATAAACATTACGTAGTTATAGATAGTGTGAGAGGGGCACTACTTTTAGTGTGACAGAGCCTTAGGAGCTCTGCTCAAAATACCCCCTCCCCCCCAATTGTTCTTCGTTTGTGTGTTGTTGCTGCTTTACTTCCTGGTAACATCTAAGGTCATATCAGGACGGAGGTCTATCTGTTTGGTTGTTTGTTTGTTTTTTTGTTGTTGTACGTCCTAGCAACATCTAAGGTCATATCAGGACGGAGGTATATCTAGAGACCATCAGCTGAAATCTGGATCATTATGGAAGCGCATGTTCATCGCTTCAGCCGTGTCTCATTTTACCCTTTTTAAACTCATTCGGAAAGTTACACCGGACAAGGAGGGTGGCCGATTGGGTTGACTGTCCACTTCCTGTTTTGAAGGTCATTGATTTTAAGCCTGGGCCGATCAGCCGATGACATACATACACATTCATCGATGTAACTGCCACCTGCCTGCTAGTTTTCTTAGTTGCTGTTAATGGCGGGTTTGTGTCATCCACATGTGTGTGTCATCGATACAGATATAAATAGTCGAACAATGGGGACCTTTGTTATACACTTGGTGGCAGCACTTGTTCCTGGTCCAACTCGGCCATCATGGTTGGATACAAGGGTGTAGGTGTATGTGTGTGCTGGTTGTGTATGTGTGTGGTGGGGGTGGGGGTGTGTGTTGGGGGTGTAGGTATGTGTGTGGTGGGGGTGTATGTGTGTGGTGGGGGTGTGTGGTGGGGATGTCGGTGTGTGGTGGGGGGGTGTAGGTGTGTGGCGAGGGTTTAGGTGTGTGATATGGGTGTAGGTGTGTGGTGGGGGTGTAGGTGTGTGGTGGGGTGTAGGTGTGTGGTGGGGGTGTAGGTGTGTGGTGGGGGTGTAGGTGTGTGGTGGGGGGTGTAGGTGTGTGGTGGGGGTTTAGCGATGTGGTCGGGTTGTGTGGTGGTGTAGGTGTGTGGGGTGTGGTGGGGGTGTAGGTGTGCGGTTGAGGTGTATGTGGGTGTGGTGAGGGTGTAGGTGTGTGTGTGGTGAGGGTGAGGGTGTAGGTGTGTGTGGTGAGGGTGTAGGTGTGTGTGTGGTTGATTGATTGATTGGTGGTTGCTTTATGCCGTGTCGGCAGCATAGGCCATATTCACGGCGAGAAATGTTTGTTTTTTGTTCAAACCATCCCTTTTACATGTAAAAGCAGACAACCAATTATGTGCCAATAGACACTCATTAAATTAGAAAGCTCACAATCATATATTTGTGGTCAAGGGAAACAAATTCCCATAGAAAAAAAAAGTGTTATTAATAATTGATAGAATTTATTTAGTAAACTATATGAGGTGGTACAGTCCAGCTGCCCTCAAAAAGGCTGAAATGTTTTCTTGTTTTACTTTAGTAAAAAGGTCATGCATACTGTCTGCAGTGTAGAATTGTTGGCGCAGGGCCAAAAAATCAACGCAACTTAGTAAAATGTGTTTGAATGTCAGCAGGGACTGACACCCAATACATTCAGGGGGAGGTTCCCCCTTGAGCAGAAAAGCATGTGTAAGCCACGAGTGGCCAATACGGCATCAGCTAATGACCACTTGGTCCCCCTGACCTCCCGCATGAGTCTGTGATGGTTTTCCCACAGATGGTTCAATTTCTTTAAGATTATTAATGTTTTCATCCCACTCATGTTGCCATTTGGATTTTATGTGGGTGGCCATTAGTGGTTTCAGATCAGAGTGAGGGATCAGACATGGTTCAAGATCACAGTTCAGGGCCTTCTTCGCAGCTAGATCAGCTCGTTCGTTTCCTTGTATGACGGCATGGCCAGGCACCCAGCACAGGTGGATGTCATACCCATCTGTTGCCAGTTGGTTCATTTTATGAATGACCATTGCTAGAATAGGGTGATTCGTTTTCAGTCCAGCAGTGGGGCAGCACTATAAAATGTGTGTGTGGTTATGGTGTAGGTGTGTTTGGTGTAGGTGTAGTGTGTGTGTGGTGGGTGTGTAGTTTGTGTGTGGTGGGTGTGTAGGTGTGTGATGGGGGTGTAAGCGTGTGGTGGGGGTTTAGGTGTGTGGCGGGGGTGTAAGGGGTACTGGCGGTATATATGTGTGTTGTGGGGTGTAGGGGTATAGGTGTGTGGTGAGGTGTGTGGTAGGGCGTTAGGGCTGTGTTGGGGGTGTAGGTGTGTGTGTGGTGAGGGTGTAGGTGTGTGTGGTGAGGGTGTAGGTGTGGTGGGGCTGTAGGTGTGTGGTGGGGGTGCAAGGGGTACTGGAGGTATAGGCATGTGTCGTGGGGTGTAGGGGGTATAGGTGTGTGTCATGGGGGTTTTAGGGCATTGTTGGGGGGTATAGGTGTGTGGTGGGGGTTTAAGGATGCCAAAGATTGTGACGTGCCGCTTTGCAAGACCCTTGCATCTACACCCCCACTATATCGCTTCATATAAATCGCTTTGTCTAAATCGGTTTAGAATTGCCCATGTAAACACAGCTTTAGAGAGGAGCAACCCCTGGAGTAACCAGGAAGCATCCCTAAAGACGCCACTTATCACCCCCCCATGACCTACCCCCCCCCCCCCCCCCTCCCCCCGCTGCAACCCACATTCACGCTTTCCCAGGGCCCGTCATCTGAACTTGCGTCGTGACAAAATAGGCGCATGGGATTTGCCCACATACTCCACCAGTCGTGGTGGTGGGGTGGGAGAGGGAGAAGGGGACAGGGAGACGGGGAGAGGGAGACGGGGAGAGGGATACGGGGAGACGGAGACAGGGAGACGGGGAGACGGGGAGAGGGACACGGGGAGGGGGAGACGGGGAGAGGGACACGGGGAGAGGGACACGCAAAGGGGAAGACAAGGGAGACGAGAGAGGGGGATACGGGGAGAGGGAGACGGGGAGAGTGACAGGGGACGAGGGATGGGAGACGGAGACGGGGAGACGGCGCGAGACGGAAACGGGGAGGGGGAGACGGGAAGAGGGACACGGGGAGGACACGTGCGAGAGGGAGACCGGGGAGGGGGATACGGGGAGGGGAGACTGGGAGAGGGAGAGGGGAGAGGGATACGGGGAGAGGGAGAGGGGAGAGGGAGACGGTGAGGGGAGAAGGGGAGAGGGAGACGGGGGGAGACGAGACGGGGAGACGGGGAGGAAAGGGGAGAAGAGGAAAAACAAAAACGGGGAGAGGGAGACCGGCTGAGAGGGAGACGGGGAGAGGGAGACGGAGAGACGGAGGAGAGGGAGACGGCGAGACGGGGGAGAGGAGACGAGGAGAGAGGGGCATGGGGAGAGAGGGAGACAGGGAGGGGGAGACGACGGAGAGAGGGAGACGGGTTAGGGGAGACGGGGAGAGGGGGGGAAAGGAGAGAGGATAGGGGGAGAGGGAGGCCGGGGACGAGGGACACAGGGAGGGGGAGACGGGGGAGAGGGAGACGGGGAGAGGAAGACGGGGAGAGGGACTGGGAGGAGGGGAGGGGGGAGAGGAGACGGGAGAGGGAGACGGGGAGAGAGGAGGACGGGGAGAGGGACGGGAAAGGGACATGGGGAAGAGGAGAGGGGAGAGGGAGACGGGGACAGGAGAGGGGGGAGGGGGAGACGGGGAGGAGGGAGACGGGGACAGGGAAGGGGGGAGGGGGGAGACGGGGAGAGGGAGCGGGAAGAGGGAGGGGACAGGGAGAGGGAGGGGAGGTGGAGGAGGAGGGGGAGGGAGGGGGGAATGGAGGGGGAGGGGGAGGGAGAGGAAGAATGGGGGAGAGGAGGGTGAGAGGGTAAGGGGGAGAGGAGGGGAGGAGGAGGAGCGTGAGGGGGAGATGGAAGGGAGAGGCGCGAGGGGGACGGGAGCGCGGGAGGGGATTGGGATGGGGGTGGGGGGTGGGATGGAGGGAGGGTAGAGGGGGAGGGGAGACGGAGGGGGGAAGGCAGGAAGGGGCGGGGAGGGCAGAAAGGAGGAAGGGGAGGAAGGGGAGGGGAGTGGAGGGGAGTGGAGGGGAGGAAGAGGCGGATGGAGTAAGGCAGGAAGGGCAGGGTGGAGGGGAGGGAGAGGGAGGGGATGGGGGAAGGGAAGGGGGAGGGGGGATGGGTGTTTATACAGGCGCACACCTGCGCAATGCCACGTCCGGGAGTCACGTGACTCAGGACGAATATACACAGCACCCCAGCCATCTGTTTGCTGAGAGAGCTGCATCGCCATGTGGACCGGAGCGCTGTTCGGGCTCGTGCTGTGGCTGATGACGGGAGGCGGTGAGGTGCAGGCCCAGGACGTCCGCGGCTTCACGAAGGAGTCGTTCCCGGTCTCCCAGACCGACTACGCCGCCTGTGGCAGACGCCGGCCCTCGTGGGTGTGTGACCCGGGGCGCTTCCTCACAGAGCAGCAAGGTATGATTTGTTGGTTGGTTGTTGAAGTTTTACCAGTCCTTGCCCTATCCTAATAATGCAGAGTGCCTGGATAGGAAGCGACATGTATCAATTTTGTAAGCCATTGGTTTAACTCGACCGGGAATCGGACTCCCGACCTTCCGTAAGGGAAGCCCGCACTCTACCGATTCGGCCACCGCGTCAGGTCGCAAAGACCAGGGTTTGAACTCAACCAGGGTTTGAACTCCCTATCTGCCGCATGCCACTGCGCCCGGTCATTAACGATTCAGGAACTGCCTAAAGCTAAGATTCCATATACGTGGTATGCGAATGTTTGTTTGTTTGTTTGTTGTTGTTTTACGTCCTAGCAACATCTATGGTCATATCAGGAGGGGTACCGACTTGTAACAGTGCGCACTCATGGCGATTTTATAGTGCTGCCGCACTGGAATACCAGGCCGCCAGCACCATGACCTGATATCCCACTCAGTCACATTATCCTGACACTGAGCCAACCAGTCCTTGCCCTATCCTAATAATGCCGAGTACCAGGCTAGGAAGCAACAAGTATCAATTTTAAAGTCATTGGTTTGACTCGACCAACGTTCGAACCCACGACCCCACGATCTACCAACATGGGAGAGGGATGCTCTAACTCATTCGGCCATCCCACAGGTAGGCATGCGAATGTGAATGCGAATGCGGCAATAAATGGCAAAGCATGTAAATACACAGGGGTGCTTCACTATCTCCAAATGCAAATACGAATGCGAATGCGGCAAATGGATCGACCCATGGACCGATCGGTGCGAATGCGAACGCTGCCCCATGAGCCCTAGGAAACAACAAGAACGTTGGCTTTTCTTCACAAATCTGGAGAAAGAAAGACTGTAATTCGCATCGGTATCTATGCTCCATGCCACATACCGCATATATGGAATCTTAGCTTTAAGTGCCTGCCACCGCATATATGGAATCTTAGCTTTATGTGCCTGTCACCGCATTTATGGAATCTTAGCTTTATGTGCCTGTCACCGCATATATGGAATCTTAGCTTTAAGTGCCTGTCACCGCATATATGGAATCTTAGCTTTAAGTGCCGGTCACCGCATATATGGAATCTTAGCTTTAAGTGCCGGTCACACTATGGCATTGAGCAACGGACAGAACCGGACAAAGAATATTCTAGTCCAGTGTTATTCGGACTTGAAATGTATCGATTATGTAACGGACGGGTAACGGACCGGTAACTGACATGTAATAGATATGTAATGGACGGGAACAGACAGGAACAGACAGGAACAGATGGGAACGGATGGGAACAGACGGAAACGGATGGGAACGGACGGGAACGGAAGGGAACGGACGGGAACGGATGGGGAACGGACGGTAATGGATAATAACCACATAGGTCAGTCCGGAGCAATCCATTACAAGTTTTGTGCATGCTCAAAACTTGTAACGGATCTGGCCAGATATCAACGGATATCAATGGATATCATCAGATAACAATGTATATCAACGGATATGCAATGGATATGCAACGGTACAAACCAGACTTTGCCGGATATCAACAGACTTTGTTCAGTTTCTTTCCGTTTCCCCAATCCGGTGATGCGTGACAGATCCTTTAGGTTAGTGCTCTAAAGGCCCTGTCACACTATACCGTATAGCGTCAGCGTATGCCAACGTATGTGATTTTGCGCCAACACGTTGGTGTATGCTGGTGTCCACTGGTGTACGCTGGTGTATGCTGGTGTACACTGGTGTACACTGATGTAAGCTGGTGTATGCTGGTGTACGCTGATGTACACTGATGTACACTGGTGTACGTTGATGTAGGTTGATGTACGCTGGTGTTTGCTGGTGTACGCCTGAGTCTGCTGATATACACTGGTGTACGCTGGTGTATGCTGATGTACACTGGTGCACGATGTGGTACTCTGGTGTACACTGGTGTACACTAGTGTACACTGGTGTATGCTGGTTTATGCTGGTGTACGCTGGTGAATGCTGGGGTATGCTGGGGTATGCTGGTGTATGCTCATGTATACTCATGTACGTTGAGACAAGTTATGGGTACATCATGGGTACATTTGGAATAAGTAGTATTCGTTAAAGCCCACTGGTGTACGCTGAGATAAGTGATGGGTAAGTTTGGCACAAGTAGTATTTTTTAGCATGTTCAAAATTCCGCCATATGACAGCGTATGTCACATAGGTCGACGCAACACAATATAGTGTGACAGGACCTTTACGTGTATACTGCAACTACACTATGTTATTTTTAATTACTTTTTATTAGGTGATGTTCTTGATGAAAGCATCAACGGAGATCGTGAGCAAGGCATGTCTGGCACAATACATATAATGGTACTACCATATTTACTTGGAATAGGTGGGTGAGTATGTTTATTGTTTGTTGTTTGTTAGTTTTTTGTGTTTTTTGGGGTACATAAGTTGATTAAGCAGGGGACATTTCAATCGCGGACGATTGGTCTTCCTCATTCCACTGCTCCTTGCCCTATCCTAATAATGCCGAGTGCCTGGCTAGGAAGCAACAAGTACCAATTTTTAAGTCATTGGTTTGCCTCGACCAGGATTCGAACCCACAAACTCATGGGTTCGGATCTCCCGATCTCCCAAAACAGGGGACGGACGGTCTGCTCATTCGGCCACCCGGTCTTGTTTATATGCTGGTAACAGTGATAGTTTATCCGTTCATACTAAATTCACTATATTCATTCTAGGTAGCAAACACATTAGAAATAGCACCAGACAGGTTGGCCGAATGAGTAGAGCGTCCGTCTCCTGTTTTGGGAGATCGGGAAATCCGAACCCATGAGTTTGTAGGTTCGAATCCTGGTCGAGTCAAACCAATGACTTAAAAATTAATACTTTTCGCTTCCTAGACTGGTGCTCGGCATTAATAGGATAGGGCAAGGACTGGTTAGCTCAGTGTCAGGATAATGTGACTGAGTGGGATATCAGGTCATGGTGCCAGCGGCCTGGTTTCCCAGTGGGACAGCACTATACAGTCGCCATGAGTACACAGTGTCACAAGTCTGTAGGTACCCGTCCTGATATGACCGTAGATGTTGCTAGGACCTAAAACAACAACAAACAAACAAAACAACACTAGCAATAAATTCATCAGTATCGTCTACATTCGCTAAATAGAATGAAATATAGGCAGGTTCTTTGGTTTTGAAAATTGTGCGCTTTATGACACTTTAATTAAGCACGGATAACTAAATATTGTGTCTAGAAAAGTACTATTTTTTCATGATGAACTCGAAAGCAAGGGTAAAATAGCATAGGGGTCATTCTCTGAAACTGACTACCACATATTTGGTGTCCATGCAATGATAGTGATAATTAATTCTTTATTCTCTTTGGTAGCAAGTCAAATAATTATTGTTGTCTATGTGCTAATTATGTTAGCAAAAACGCATATACTTAATCTATCCCAAATGATGCATCAACAGTAGGTTTGTATGATTTTGTGCTAAAGTGAAAATGTGAAAATTGTACATATTGACACATTTCTTTCAACTTCTTTTTTCTTTTTTCAACTTCATTATCAGACATACATTTTGTTTGCTTAATTGTAATTAATAAAATTGGGTTTGAATATCTTGTGGATGTTAAAATGACTCTTCTTGCTTGTTGTTGTTTTACATCCTAGCAACATCTAAGGTCATATCAGGACGGGTACCGACTTGTGACAGTATGCACTCATGGCGATTTTATAGTGCTGCCCCACTGGGAAATCAGGCCGCCGGCACCATGACCCAAAATCCCACTCAGTCACAGTATCCTGGCACCGAGCTAACCAGTCCTTGCCCTATCCTAATAATGCAAGCACCAGGCTAGGAAGCGACAAGTATACATTTTTAAGTCATTGGTTTGACTCGACTGGGAAGCGAACTCGCGATCTTCCGCACGTGAGGCCTGTGCTCTACTGATTCGGCCACCGCGCCCAGCATGTTAAAATGATGTGTTGTATGTGTTTGGTATCCATGTTGCGTGAGTAATATTAACATGTTGCACAATTTGATGATGATGATGATGTATGTGTTTGGTATCCATGTTGCGTGAGTAATATTAACATGTTGCACAATTTGAATAAGATCAAAATTAAAAAGTGAAATAGGTCTTATTTTTTTCCAACTCCAACATATGCAAAACATGTAAACCTTCATAAATCAAGACCATGGATTTTGCTATTATTTGGAATGTTTTCTGCTATTATTTGGAATGTTCTCACTTTTGGTTTCCATGTCACACTTTAGTGCCCAGTTTCAAACTTACAGACTAACTTACAGATCCTCTTCTGGCCGATCTAGGCCCTATTGGGCCTCTAATGCCAACTCGTTATGGCAAAAGAGAACTATTTTTGCACACATATGGAGGTCAATGGTGCCCTGATGTCATATAATTGTGGGTGTCCTCTCCAATGTCTATCCAGCCTTCTCTCAAATGCTTCTACCATCGGTGCTTCAATCACTTAGTCTGGGAGACTGTTCCATGGACCTGTCACTCAAAAGAAAAATGAGCACTTCCTGACCTCAAATCTGGGCCTCTGCTTAAAGATCTTATACCGCTGGCCTCTGGTGTTACTGTTTATTGTGATATTGAACAAACCATTAGACTCCAGTAATAAGTCTCTATCATATCTCCCCTGAGACGATGAAATGACAATGTTGGTAGCTTAAGTCTCTCAGGCGATCATCTTAATCCATCGCTCCCAATTCTGGGATTATCCTTGTGACGCGACTTTGTACATTTTCCAGAGCTACAATGTCCTTAACCACATGAGCCCAAACTTGATTTGCAAACACCAGGTGTGGTCTTACCAGAGACTTTTATAATGCGACCAGATTCCTCTGAAAGAATGACCCAATTAAGAGTAATCTGTTTAATATATCCTGAAGGGATGCTACGGGAGATGCGGCACGTGACCAATTTGGAGAATACCAGTATGCCAAGATGAAGTCAGTACATGGAACATCTGTCAACCTCATTGTTTATTTCGTCGACAGATTAGCGGTAAGAGAAAACTGATTAAAGTTGCATACTTCGATAAAAGGGGAGCGGGACGTAGCTCAGGTTTCATAGTGTGCACCTGTGAAGGTGCCCCATCATCCTATTGATACCGCTCAGTGGACACATTTGCACTTTGGGCTATTTTCTGTTCCAACCAGTGGTCCACAACTGGTTCATCAAAGGCTCTGGAATGTGCTGTCCTGTCTGTGGGAGGTGCATATAAAATACCCCTTGCTGCTAATCGGAAACAGTAGCTTATGTGGCGGCAGCTGGTTATCCGTCAAAGAAATATGTCAGAATGATCATATGTTTGACTTCCAATAGCCGATGATAAAAATCAATGTGCTCCAGAGGTGTTGTTAAATACAACCCATTTTACTTTTTACTCCGATAAAAGCATCAAATTCTCAAAAGCAAAACACTCATCTAGATTTGAACCAACTTATCCAACTTAGATACGGATGCACTTAGTAAAACTGCAAAATCTGATGAAAACATCAAATTTTCAAAACCAAACCAATTACCTAGATTTGATTCTACATATCTAACTTAGATACAGGTGCACTTATCAAACAGTTGTCGCCAGATAGAAGAGAATACTGAGGCAATTTAATATAACCTGTTACTGCAGAAGCCTATCATGTCAGAGTATTGGCGTACCTACCAAAGTTAATTTCGCATCATTGCACTTCAAATATCTCAAAAGTTAACCATTTACAAAAAAGTTACTTCAAACTAGCGTAAAGTAGATTATAATGGTCAATCTAATATATTTATCTCAGAAAATGACAAAAACTCAAAACCATCGGACTATGCAGCTCTAGGTATTTGTTGCTACACGGAATGACGTACCATGTCAATTTAAATGAACCTGTTACTCTTGAAGTCTATGGGGTCAGAGTTTTGGCGTGCACACCAACATTAATTTATTATCTTTACATTTAAAATATTTGCAACGTTGGCAATTTTAGATGAAAGGTACTTCAAGTTCACGTAAGATAGATTCTAATGATCAAGCTAATTAAGCGACGCGAGACCAACACAAGTTTTAAGTGGCATTTATTTTAGAGCCGTCATAAAATGGTAACAGTGGACAAAAATGTATATAGTCTTAATGTAGGCTAACAGACGCTTAACCCTATAATCTAGCCTTGATTTTGGGGTGGGTGGAAGGTTAAAAAACCTGGCAACATGTTGATATGTGTTGTCTGGTTCAGCTGCTAGAGAGGAAGGATTCGAATATGAAACGTTGTTGACCTAATGACGTCAGCTAGGCATCCACATTAAGCGGGGCGGCTGCAGCAGCAGTTCTAAAAGTATATCGGTGAGTTCCGCTAGTGGGCGCAGTGATCAGTCAATGTATTATATGTATGTAGGCGATCCTCCAGGCAGTGTAGAGGCTCAGTACAAAGCCAATGGTTAATTAAGTCAGGAGAATAGATGTTATTTAATATATTAACGCTGGCCCCATGTGCTATAAATTACCCATGTTGTGGACAACATGAACAATGTATTTATCTCAGAAAATGAGAGAAACTCAAAACTATCACACTATAAAACTCTAAGCAAACCTACTTCATGCCAATGCTTTAAACGACATCTGGACATGATGTGATATGCACTCAGGCATACCTCAATTAGGGTAATTTATCATACAGTAAAACCTCTCTAACCGACCACCTCCACAGATCGACCACTCCCCTATATTGATCGCTTTATTTGGGTCCCAAACGATCGCCTATACAATACCGTGTAACAATAAAAACAGAATCTCCCTAAACCGACCACCTCTGTAAATGTTCCATTCAAAATTAGTCCCATGGTTGGTCGAATTAGAGAGGTATTACTGCATATATTTGGGGGGGGGGGGAATAGTAGCCTATGTGGCGCTAGTAGGTTTCCGCCAAAGAAATATGTCAGAATGACCATACGTTTGACATCCAATAGTGGATAATAAAAACCTACGCGCTCTAAAGGCAATATTAAATAAAACAAGTTTCGCTTTTTTTGTTCTCAGATATTGACTGTGTCTGCGGAATGCTCCTGCCAATGGTTTTCCCATTCATACGAGTTCAGCTTCCACGATTACCTCAACCACTTCCTGAACGCCGAGATCATTAGGTTTTTGTTTTGTTTGTTGTTTTATGTGCTAGTAACATCTAAGGTCATATCAGGACGGGTACCAACTTGTGACAGCGCGCACTCATGGCGACTTTATAGTGCTGCCCCACTGAGAAACCAGGCTGCCAGCACCATGACCTAATATCCCACTCAGTCACATTATCCTGACACTGAGCCAACCAGTCCTTGCCCTATCCTAATAATGCCGAATGCCTGGGTAGGAAGCGACAGGTATCAATGTTTAAGTCATTGGTTTGACTTGACCAGGATTCAAACCCACAAACTCATGGGTTCAGGAAAAATGCAGTACTCAACTTCATCCCACTAGATGGTCTCCCTCAAGCCGCTCCTCCTCACTTCTTGCTCACCATCCTGATAAGACCTTAGTTGTTGCCGGGACGTTTTCGATAGTCCTTGTCCTATCCTATTAATGGCGAGGGCCAGGATAGGTAGCATTAAATATCAGTTTGTAAGTCATTGGTTTGACTGAGCCGGGATTCAAACTCCTAACCTTCCTCGTGGGAAGCCTGTGCTATTACCAGCTTGATTGATTGATTGATTGATTGGTGGTTGCTTTACGCCGTGTCGGCAGCATAGGCCATATTCACGGCAAGAAATGTTTGTTTTTTGTTCAAACCATCGCTTTTACATGTAAAAGCAGACAACCAATTATGTGCCAATAGACACTCATTAAATTAGAAAGCTCACAATCATATATTTGTTGTCAAGGGAAACAAATTCCCATAGAAAAAGAAAAGTTTTATTAATAATTGATAGAATCTATTTAGTAAACTATATGAGGTGGTACAGTCCAGCTGCCCTCAAAAAGGCTAAAATGTTTTCCTGTTTTACCTTAGTAAAAAGGTCATGCACACTGTCTGCAGTGTAGAACTGTTGGCGCAGGGCCAACAAATCAACGCAACTTAGTCAAATGTGTTTGAGTGTCAGCGGGGACTGACACCCAATACATTCAGGGGGAGGTTCCCCCTTGAGCAGAAAAGCATGTGTAAGCCACAAGTGGCCAATACGGCAGCGGCTAAGGACCACTTGGTCCCGCCGACCTCCCGCATGAGTCTGTGGTGGCTTTCCCACAGATGGTTCAATTTCTTTAAGTTTATTAATGTTTTCATCCCACTCATGTTGCCATTTGGATTTTATGTGGGTGGCTATTAGTGGTTTCAGATCAGAGTGAGGTATCAGACACAGTTCAAGATCACAGTTCAGCAGCTTCTTCACAGCCCGATCAGCTCGTTCGTTTCCTTGTATGCCGGCATGGCCAGGCACCCAACACAGGTGGATGTCATACCCATCCGTTGTCAGTTGGTTCATTTTATAAATGACTGTTGCTAGAATAGGGTGATTCATCTTTACTCCAGCAACAGCCAGGAGGCAAGAGAACGAATCACTGTATATAACATAGTTAGTGTGGTTGGATACCGCGATACACTCCAACGCGAGAAGGAATGCTTGGGCTTCTGCAGTGAAAATTGAGCTCTGATCGGGCAAACGTCTGCCAAATTTTTCCCATCGGCAGACTTCCGCAGCAGCTACCCGGCTTTGGTCTTTCGAAACCATCAGTGTATATGGAGAGGTGGTCTGCAAACTGGCCTTGAATCTCTGCATGCAGTCCTTGGTACTCGAATGGATGTGTCCCAGACTTCCTCAGTTCCGTGAGTTGGAGGATAACCGATGGCTTTCTCAACGACCACGGGGGACGTTCTGGGACTTTGGGTGTCCTCCAACATGTCCAAATCCATGCCCAAGGCCTCCAAATCAGGTTTCATTCGGAGCCTCAGTGGCCGGATGTAATTCGGCCTGGCTTCATACCTGGATTCGTCATGTTGCTCGAATAGACAATTGTGTGCAGGATTCAATGCATTAGTTCTTGACTGCATGGCCAGTTTGATTCTCCTGTTGTTAAGTGATGGTTCATTGGCTTCGACGTAGAGGCTCTGAACCGGTGAGGTGTGGAAGGCCCCAAGGGCCAGGCACAGTCCCTGGTGGTGGATGGTGTCTAGCAGCCCAATATATGATTTCCTTGCGGAACCGTATACTATGCTGCCATAATCCACACCAGCTTGGCCAGAGCATCACAGATGGGAGCGGGACGTAGCTCAGGCGGTGGAGTGTCCACCTGTAAAGGTTTGGATCATCCGATCTATCCTGCTCAGTGGGCCCATTTGCAGTTTGGGCTATTTTCCGTTCCAACCAGTGGCCCACAACTACCAAGGGAGGTGGCACAAACACACATTCAGCCCCCCCATCACACACCAACCAATCCAAACACACAACCACCAACACGCCTCCAACCTGATCGACCAATCAGATCATAACATAATCTGGAGCCCAGGACTCCACCACCCAGAATCATCAGTCTGCAACAGCCTCTCCAACTAAACACATCTATAAACACCTTATTCAACTATGCCACGACAAAGCTCATCAGCAAAGAAGAGGGCACTTGGACATCCGCCAAAGCCCCAGACTCAGCAAGGAGCGTCCACCACGCTCCCTATACAACTGGGAGACAAACACCGGGAATGCCCATACAACTGGGAGACAGCATGCAATCCCAGGGCGCCAGTAGCAGCACTCCCAGGGCCGTACCAGCCGGCGGATACCATGGGACACTTCCAGTGGGACCGAATGCGACTCCGACACATCATACCCGGAGTTGGGCCAGCGGGAACCATGCCCGCGGGCCGCCAAGCAGACGGACGAGACGGAAGTCAACCGCAGGATCCGCCATATGGAGGAGAGAATGGCTGTCCGAATGGAGGCCATGCAGATCTCCACGCAGCAGCTGACTGACCAGCAGCCGGACCAACCTCACCACCACCACTTGAGGAGATGGATGCCATCGACAGATACCAAGCACGCTACAGGCGATTGGAAGGTAGGAGGGCAGTGTTGCTCGACATGTTTATAGCAAATCCCATACCCAAGCCATATATGTATCTTAAGCGCATGGGGTGTAACTTGGCCACACAGAAGTTGGCGGCATGCAATACCATGACCGAGCGGGAGTACATCCGAGCTTACATGGCGCTGCTCGCCGATCAGAAGGCATATGACGGTCAGGACTTCCCGCATATGTTTGAACACCTCAAGTGTATAACTGACGACTCTGCATGGAAGCCATGGCCCACAGTCAGGGAATGTTCTCAGAATGTATATGACAAGTTTGAGAAGGAGGAAATCGCATGGCAGGATTGCCAAGAAATTCAAAATGACCGCGCAAACTTCACATCAGCCCACACCAGCAACCCCACGCTGAGCAGGGATGACCATGGGTTGGCACCAATCACAACCGACAAAGGGGATAGAGGGCGCATCGAAGCGGAACCGCACAAGTGGCCCTGCAGAGTACGAGATGCTGCAATCAGAAACAGCACCATCAAGATGGACCGCAGGATGTTGTACACGCCTGTGCATATTGTTATAAATATCTCAAACATACTATGAGCACTCCGAACAACAGTGCAGGAGGAAAACCCGCGAGACATCAACAAACTAAAAAAGGGGGATTCCACACTAGCAAGGGCCTGCAAGCCCACAACCAGGAAAACCCCCCTACCATCAATCGGCAAGGACCGCCCACCACTCATCCACCTCAACACTCCCGCAACAGGGCTGGAAATGCTAAACAAACATCCAACCGCAACCCACACCAAGAATGAGCCGATAATGCCATCAGCAGCACACAATGGGCACGAGTGAACGTTGCTAAAACACCAACTGATGACATAAACCAAGGCGCCGCCAACACCACCCACATCAGGGCCCCTAGCGATGACATCACAAACTCTGCCCCTGCTGCTAAAGCATGCCACAGCCGGGCCCGCTGGGGCTGACAGAGACTCCAGAAACAACACAGGAGGCTGCCACACTGCCTGACCATGAGACATCAGAGCTCAGGCCACCACCCACACCAATACCCACCCCTACCAATTTAACGATGACAGTGTCAGCACTGTCCAACAAAGCGGCGTGTGTGAAAGGGGTGGGCGGGGCATTGCGTAGCATGCATCTATTGGAACATATATGGTAGGTGTAATTGTTGAATTTCGATTGCTATAGTCTACCTTACTTTACTTTGAAGTAATTCCGTTAAAAAAATCACAAACTTGGGAGGCATTTGAAGTGTAAGTATGACAAATTAATTTTCGGCCGGGGTTCAAACCTATGACCTTCCGTCAAACTCACTCTATCTTACACTCTCTCATGCTGTTGCTCTTTTCTGCTTTTCTGTTTTCTCACATCACTATGCTGCATCGCACTCGTGACAACTTTATAGTGCTGCCTCACTGGGGAATCCAGACTGCTGGCACCATGACCCGATATCACATCCTGTTACAGTATTGTGATGGCCCACGGTCTTCCACACTGCCACACACTCACGGAAGAATGCCAAGATTTAGTATCTGGTTTATTACAAAACGTATCCGCTCTCCGCGGCATCAACATTCAACTGACCCACCCCCTAACTCGCCAGATCCCACGTCGCCTCTATCGGCGGATGAGGGGTGAGCTAGCCACACGCAGTAGAGGGCAGCCCAGTCTGGGCTCTGCCCGGTGGCTAGCGTGCCGCCACCTAGCGCAGTTCAGTGTAACTGCATAGGTGTGCGGCATAGTGTCTGCCGCCACCGCGTGGTAGTGGGGCTCATGTACATACTACTACAGTATCCTGATACTGGGCTACTTAGTCCCTGCATTATCCTATTGATGCAGAGCACCAGGCTAGGCAGTCAATAGTTTGACTAGGACCGGGTTTGAATCTACAACATTCCCTCACACTTTATTAGGCCCTACATAATTGCCATATAGTTTATTAAATCAATTTGATCAATTAATAATACTTTCATCTATAATTTGATTTACCTTAATGACAAATTATATGATTTTTTTAAATTCATGAGTGTCTATTAACACATAATTGATTGTATGCTTTTACATTATATGTAAAGGCGATAGTTGAATAAAAAACAAACAATTCTCACCATGAATATGGCCTATGCTGCCGACATGGCGTAAAGAAACCACCAATTAATCAATCAAAATAGCTCTCATAGAATGTTGTTTCAAGATACACAATAGCCATATTCAATCATAATAATCATGAATAGATAGAGTTCTGTTGGTCTAGTCACTGCAGATCTAAGGCCTCAGTCACACTATGGCTTCCAACCACTTGTGATCACTTTGCGACCAAAAGCTGGCGACCCCCTTGTGACCAAAGCAAAAAAAGAAGGAAATAAACAATGGATGGTGATCGGCCAGCGATCAGCCGGCAATCAGTCAACAATCGGTTAGTAGCAAGTGCTGAAAATGGCTGGTGATCCCCAGGCAGCAAGTTTGGTCAAGAAGAGGTTTTTGTTGCAGCATCTGCAACCTCCTTGTGACCAAAATGCTCGCCCAGAGGTCAATGACCAGTCAATGACCAGTTGGTGACCAGTTTGCAACTTCTGGGCGACCACCTTGTGACCAACCCTTTTTGGTGGTCACAAAGTGGTTGCAAGCCATAGTGTGACTGAGGCCCAAAGTGTAGCGAATCACTCCTGTGACAGAGGGACCATTAACAGTGAAGCTCAGCACACTTCTTAACTGTTTTCTTAAGCTATACAGACATTCTTTTCCCTAGACTCTACTTGCGTTGGATGGAGATATGCTCACCGACTGTGGAGAATCTGCCCTGGCCGGTACGTAACAAATAAAAGCAAATATAAATCGCTTTGAGACTTCGAACTGCATGACTGCAGGGTGGTGTTCTCTGTGGCAGAGTGCTTAGAGTGACCTTTTTCTGAGTCAGAATCCTAATCTAAAGATCGGTGGTTAGATTTCCCCCGTGCCCCCACCTCTGCCAATTTGGATTTCCACCGATGTGTATAACTTACAGCATCATCAAAGGCCGGTTGCTCTCATACCATGCCTATGTGATGTGGGATGTTAACAAATCCCTTGGGTCGGTAAAGATGTAGGCTTGGGCTTTCTATCGTCAAACTGTCCAATGGTGAAAACAAATCTATTCAGACTTACCCGTGATATGCAGTATAAAACTTCAAGAAAAAAGAAAATTACGAGTATAGTACTTTTTGCATATGCTGAAGGTCGTGGGTTCGATCTGCAGTCTCCCAAATTCGACTCAATGGTTCACTGTTAAAGTGGCACAATCCAGTGTTTTGTTTGTTTGTTTCTTGGTTTACGTCCTAGCAACATCTAAGGTCATATCAGGAGGGGACACAATCCAGTAAAACAAAACACTTACGTAGATCATATCCTAAACGTCTAAACTTAGAAATCAAACGGGATGGCCGAATGAGTTTAGAGCGTCCGTCTCCTGTGTTGGTAGACCATGGGATTCCCAGTCGAGTCAAACCAATGACTTTAAAATTTATACTTGTCACTTCCTAGCCAGGCACTCTGCATTATTAGGGTAGGGCAAGGACTGGTTGGCTCAGTGTCAGGATAATGTGACTGAGTGGGATATCAGGTCATGGTGCTGGCAGTAGGCCTGGTCTCCCAGTGGGGCAGCCCTATAAATTCTCTGTGACTGCAAACTGTCACAAGTCAGTACCCATCCTGATATGACCATAGATGTTGCTAGGATGTAAAACAACAACAAACAAACAATATAAGTACCGGAAATAGGTCGCAGTTGAGCAGTTGAGTATGCACAGGTAGAGCGCCAAGTGGGAGAATCTTGAACTATCTCATGTACTGGATACATAGTATAGATGTTAATATCGGTCGAGGATAACAAAACAGCCAGGAGAACATGCCCATTGTGTATACTTCCATAAGTAATTATGGATCACATACCAATGGGTGTGGATCTACACCTGGGAGATTACCACGTTTTATATTTTAATCCCTAATCAATCACCAAAATCTTTATATTAATACTACTCCATACTTTTGGGTTACAGAATTTCATTGTGTTACAAGCTGCAAATTGTGTATTCAATAGTTATTGTATACCTTATTCTATAAATAACCCTGAATTGGAAAATGGCTGGAAGACCAGTACTTTGGCACTGACAAAAGGCTTATTCAGCAGAATAAACATATTTACCAACAACAAAAAACACAAAAAAACAACACTATTTGAATGCTGCATTATGACGCATTCGCATTAACTGGGTCATTGGGTCAATGAAGTGCACTGAAAGAAACTCCAGTGAAATAACTCCAAGTTCTAGGTGACAAATTGATATTTCTCGGGAATTAAAACAACCGCCCTATATAATATCTTTCAGATTGGCATCACAGCCGGATGCACCTGGAAGGAGTTGGTAAGACACAACATACAATATTAGATCATCAAAGCACCAGTGAAGATATAGACACACATAAATAATAATAAATCACCATCTATCCATATATAATACTAAACGGTGGTTAAGTTTTAGGGTCATTCTGATCACTACTCTGTTAATCGGCGCTGCCAACTCACATCATCGTACTCCATTGATGCTTCACCATGTGTGGGTTGTTAATAGCATTTCCTTATGCCAACCGTACACATTTCATATTAATTTAGATGTTTTTTAAAACTAATGTTGGTCACTTCGATCAGGGTGGCATCCATTTTGAGTCATGTAGCCATAAGTGTTAACTCCACCACTAGATAGCGCCACTGATATGGTTTACCACACATGCCCAGACAGCACACAGTCGTCGGCCCGACGGCGGCCCGACGGCGGCCGCTCCGGCGGCCCGACGGTGGAAAACGCCGTCGGGCCGACGTTGTTTTGTCCAACCTCCCGCCGTTGGGGCGACGGCGGCTGCCGCCGTCGGCCCGACGGCGCCGGACGCCGTCGCCCCGACGCTGTCGGGGCGACGGCGGCGGCCGCCGTCGGGGCGACGGCGCCAAACGCCGTCGGGCCGACATTGATTTGTCCAACCATACACCGTCGCCCCGACGGCGGCTGCCGCCGTCGGGGCGACGGCGCCAAACGCCGTCGGGCCGACGAGCCGAGAAGACGCTGTCACTATAGTGTCAATACGTACAGGTGCAAAAATATTAGTTTTATTCAAAATTAATAGAAATCGAGAACCCATACGTAATAAATTTAATATAGTCTGTACGTATTGACACTATAGTGACAGTGTCTTCTCGGAAAAACCAAGATGGCGGTCCTTCGTCAACATTCCGTACCGTTCAAATCGTATTAACACGATTAATTCCATTAATACATCGTAATAAATTACAAAACTTTTACAAAATAATCTAAACATATTAATAAACATACCTCTTAAATAATTCCTTAAAATTCCGGTTATTTCTGGAGTTACTGGTAGAAAAAGAACACTGATCAACAATCGCACGTGTTCCGCGGGCGACTCGAGCCGGGATTCGAAGTAAACAAACCGTACCGTTCAAATCGTATTAACACAAATAATTCCACTAATACTTCGTAATAAATTACAAAACTTTTACAAAATAATCTAAACATATTAATAAACATACCTGTTAAATAATTCCTTAAAATTCCGGTTATTTTTGGAGTTACCGGTAGAAAAAGAACACTGATCAACAATCGCACGTGTTCCGCGGGCGACTCGAGCCGGAATCCAAATTTAAAGAACTGCGCATGCGCGGCCCACCACCCGACGGTATACCAAGTGTGGAAAATGAATGCAAACCTGCGGCGGCCCATCACCGTCGGGCCGACGATGGCCCGACGGTGAATCAAAAGTGGAAAGGGATTGAACCCTAACGTCGGAACACCACCGTCGGGCCGACGGTTGCCCGACGGTGGCTCACAAGTGGAAAAGGATTGAAACCTAAGGTCGGAACACCACCGTCGGGCCGACGATGGCCCGACGGTGACCGACGTGTACCAAGCGTGGAAAATGAATGCAAACCTGCGGCGGCCCACAACTCGGGCCACCCTAGGGCGACGATGGCCCGACGGTGAATCAAAAGTGGAAAGGGATTGAACCCTAACGTCGGACAACACCACCGTCGGGCCGACGGTTGCCCGACGGTGGCTCACAAGTGGAAAAGGATTGAAACCTAAGGTCGGGACACCACCGTCGGGCCGACGATGGCCCGACGGTATACCAAGTGTGGAAAATGAATGCAAACTTGCGGCGGCCCACCACCGTCGGGCCGATGGAGGCCCGACGGTGGCCCGACGGCTCAAAAGTTTAACCCTAACGTCGGAACACCGCCGTCGGGCCGACGATGGCCCGACGGTGAATCAAAAGTGGAAAGGGATTGATTCCCAACGTCGGAACACCACCGGCGGCCCGACGGTGGCCCGACGGTGGCTCAAAAGTGGAAAGGGATTGATTCCCAACGTCGGAACACCACCGTCGGGCCGACGGTGGCCCGACGGTGGAAAGTCGGTGCCGACGGACCGACCAATAGCCGACGTCGGGCCGACGGCTGTGTGCTATCTGGGTGTACAATGGTACAGATGGATTCCACCAGATGGCGGCACTATATTGGAACGGGACTGTGCACAAATCCGGAATATAGATATACACACATGAATATATATAATGACAGTTCAACACAATATTTGTGCTGGGATTGATGCGGAGCCTAGCTTTAAACGCTCAGTCACACCTGACAGGACTGGGGAAACGGATAGAAAACGGACACTGTCCTGTGAAATACATCAATGTCCGTTTTATATACGGTACACATCCGGCGTGTCCGTTCTCTGTCTGGTGGTGTCTTGTGTGTACGGTGGAAAGTTTTGAACACGCACAAAACTTGTACCGGACACCACCCGACTAATGT
>CM059203.1:38376102-38402544 GCA_030323885.1 Branchipolynoe longqiensis
TCGTTGACAAACATGGCGGCTTTCCCGCCGTCCGCCATCTTGGTTTTTCGACCAATATGCAAGTCGACACACAATAATTATGAAAACCCAAGACTATAAAATGAAATAAAATATCGACAAGCTGGACGTCGTTAATTTCAGACCAATATTAATGCCGCACTACCTGCGATCGGTCCTTAGATTCGACACACTGACATCAAATTAATATTGATAATCGACGGTAAAGTGTAATGTAAAATGAATGATTTTAGCTCACGGCACCCAAGCAGGTCGATCGTCCTTTCATTGCACATTTCAGGTCCAGATTGGAGATCCCAAACTAAAAGAACACAGGTAGCAAGTAGACTGTGTGTAGGATCGTCCTGGTACAGGTGCAGGTGTATAAGCCCTGGTGCAGGTGTAAGGTAAACACAGGTGTGTGTATAAGCCAAACAGGTGTGTGTATAAGTAAATAGAACAGGTGTGTATGAGCCTAGTGGCAGCAAGCAAGTGAGCAGCCAGTGGGATCAGTGGTGTATACATATCACAGGTGGGTAGGCTGGTGGAATAGCCAAACCCCTCCCTGGGGTTCATGGAACCGGAGGGAGGGGGCAGCACCATGCGATTCCTACATCCGCATATACTGTAGTATATACGTTGGTATATACACATATATCCACATATATGGGTGTATATGTATATAATTATGCATATATATGCTTAGAAACATACCATTATATACATATGCATAAATACTTATATGTGAATATATGTGTATATATGCGCATATATACACATATAAATGCACATCTACACATATATATGCAAATATATGTATATATGCATATATCCACACATATATATGTGTATATATACGTATATACACATATATATGAGTGATATATGCACATATATCCACATATATGGGTGTATATGTATATAATTATGCATATATATGCATATATATCTGTGTGCATATATATATATATATATGTATGCGTGTATATGCACATACACATATACTGTCTGGTGGATATACCACACAGAGAGAAATCCCACTCTGCACCCACACCCACACCCACACCCACAACCACACCCACACCCAGTGGCCATCCTTGTGTAGACTGCTAAAACAACAACCCATCTGCCTGTGTGTACATTAGAGTAATGGTTTATATGATGCCATACATCATGATTTGTTCATATTTTGGTTACTTCTCATTAACTATGTCCAGGATTTTGATTCTAAGAAAAGTACTTTCTTAAACAGACCATGGTTGTTCACCAGTAAAAATGAATAATTCAAGAATACAAGGAGTAAAATGTTATAGGCAAAATAAGATTATCTCTTTATTTTAATGTAGTTTTAATTAAATATTATGAACATACTATTCACGGGAGCATTTTCTTCATAGAAACGTTGAAGCGCTACTTACACCCATTCTAATGATATATTTTGTTAGCTTCCATTCTCAGTATTAAAGTAGCTGCAGACTGTGACAGCTCACCCCTCTTTGTTTCTATATAAAAACCGTCTTGGTTTTTCAAGACGACTTGAGAAACCAAGCCGTTTTGATTTCCTAGTCGTAGCCTCTACCTGGTGGATAAGTAATAGACATCCTGATACAGGCTCATTGTCTACCAACTCAGTAGTGGATTAGTAATAGACATCCTGATACAGGCTCATTGTCTACCAAGTCAGTAGTGGATAAGTAATAGACATCCTGACACAGGCTCACTGTCTACCAAGTCAGTAGTGGATAATTAATAGACATCCTGATACAGGCTCACTGTCTACCAAGTCAGTAGTGGATAAGTAATGGACATCCTGATACTGGCTTATAGCCTACCAACTCAGTAGTGGACAAGTAAAAGGCATCCCAATACAGGCTTATAGTCTACCAAATCAGCAGTGGATAAGTAATATACATCCTGATGCAGGAGTATGCCTACCAAGTCAGTAGTGGATAAGTAATATACATCCTGATACAGGCTCATTGTCTACCAAATCAGTAGTGGATAAGTAATAGACATCAGGCTACCAAATCAGTAGTAGACATTAGTAGATATGTAATATACTTAAATAAGTAATAGACATACTGATATAGACTTATAGTCTACAAAATCAGTACTGGATTAGTAATAGACATCCTGATACCGGTGTATTGTCTACAAAATCAGTAGTGGATAAGTAATAGACATCCTGATATAGGCTTATACCTACCAAGTCAGTAGTGGGTAAGTAATAGACATCCTGATACTGGTGTATTGTCTACCAAATCAGTAATGGATAAGTAATGGACATCCTGATACAGGCTTATTGTCTACAAAATCAGTAGTGGATAAGTAATAAATATATACTGATACGTTTATGGCTACCAAATCAGTAGTGGATAAGGTCATGCTACCTGATAGTAATAGTAGTGGGCTGGATCGTTTTGATGGTGATCTCAGTGTAGGTGAATCGTACACCAGTGTTGAACTTGCGCATTCCCAGCAGTAGATACACAATCAATGCAGAGTTGGCGGTTTGTCTGTTATCTAGTGGTGCTGTCCGAAACGTCAGCAATGTCGAAGAGCTGTCAGCAAATATTCCAGTCAAATTAAGGTTCAACCCAAAACAAATTGCAACAGAACTGATCACATCGGAAAATTGGTAAAATACGATAATTTATGTTAATTAGGTGCCCAGCCATGACAAAATCAGACACCCACCCTATCTTTGGAAGGGCAACGCCAGAGAAGATTGACGCACCTCAGTGGTCTCTCCAGTATTCAGGGTGCGGATGGCAAGGATCGGAGAAAGGGATGGTGGGAATTGGTAGCATGTGTGAGTTGTGCAACTTATGCTGCCAACAAATGGCGGACTTACTGAAATAAGTCAACTTACACCGCCAGCAGATGGCGGGACTGCCACCCCTTATCTGGTTTCCCGTGCTGGTGGTTATGGGTGCGATCCCCGGCCTGGACAAAGCAATGACATTCCAAATTGTTACTTACAGGATAATATGACTGACTGGGGTACTTTACCAATCAACAAGGTAAAACACAAACAATTCCTAAGAGTTTTTAAAACCAACTGGGCTAGATATCGCCTCATGTAAATTTGGACAGTTTTTGTGAATTAATTTTCACTTTCAGTTGACACAAGTCTAACCACATCAAACTTGCGTCAGAGATGGTTTTTGCTATCAATTTGTAAAAATATACAGACTTTTGGTCATGTTAGACGAGTTGGGGGAAAACATTGATATCTCGGGTGACAGAGTTGGGGACCATTGTCATGTAATAGAAAAGCAATGGGTGCCCACCAGCTGTGTGATATAAGAAAGCTATGTGTAAATGTTATGACGCACAGTGACTGTGATTGTGATACAATGTCCAGATAGAAAGATACTGTTACTTGTTACAGAAATGTTCCCTCCATGCACCAGGAAGGGGGTAAATGGAGAGGAAGCATCTACATATATTTACTAGAACTCTATGACTTGTTACCACAGGACCGCTGGTCAAGCACACCAGTCATTCTGCATATATTATGGACACCACCTGCACTGGGGTTGAGTGACAGGTGACCCTTTTGGGCGCCACCCACCCAGGCTGTAGAGGGTGCCTGATTGGCTGGCTGTGTAAGCCCAGACCTTATACTCCTTGCACTTGCTATGCAGTCACACTCACTCTAGAAGTACTGAAGAAGCAGTGCAAAACACTGAGCTGGGTGCAACAACCCTTGGACCCAGGTTAAATTGGCCGTAGGCACTGATTCTGATATATGTAAGCAGGAACCATGTGGGTCTGTGTAGCAGGTTGTAAGTGAGTCAGGGTGGCAGGTCGCTAGTAGGTGAACAAGAGTTGTAGCAATAAAGCTCAACCTTATCACTGTCAATGTTGCGTGACTTGTCTTCTTTTCTTCCTTATGAGTTGTTTAGAGTACTTTGAAGGTGGGCACTGGCAAACAGTTGTCAGGAACTGTCTGAGTAGCAGTGAGTAAGATGAGTAACCGAGACGGCCATCAGTGCACTTTTCAATTTGACATGGATCTGACTATTTTCGAATTTTGTGTAAATTTTGATGGAGGCTTGTGAATGTGATTGACAAGACTGAGTGGTAGAATAGATACCACTAGCTCTTCGCTATGAATATGTCCCTCGCTGTAGACACAGCATCAAGCCATCAGCAATCAATCAAATCAATCAATTAATTCTTCGATGAAAGTGGTTCACTGAAGTAGTTTTAACAATAACACAAGGAAACCACACCACACATCATATTATACTTGTTATCAGAATTGCACTGAAGAATAGAATTTAACTGCATCAAATTCTACTAGTAGAATAGCTTTGTATTCGCCGTGCATATTAGTACAAAATTGCAGTAACCATGACACTGACAATATAAGATGTACACTCTGTTATCTCTCAATGCTGTTGGGTAACAACACTATTCTTCTTTGTTCTTCTTTTTGTCTTTGTATCAAACACTTTTTGATTTTAAACTCTATTATAAACGGGAATGAATGTAACATGATATGGCCGGAAGACCAGTGCCTCGGCACTGAAAATATACCTTTATTCGCTGAATAAAATTATCATTTACCAAAAAAACAAGACTGACAGCTGGGTGGGTGGGGGGGCACATACCGTGTTAAGACTTTGCACGGAAGTGTTCCAATGAGAACTTCTCCCTGGCTGATGTCCAGATTAATGCCGTTTATTTGAACCAGTGTTCCACCTTGCGGGGGTCCAAATGTCGGCGCCATGTTCATCCTCGAAATCTGACCACATTCAAGGAAGAATTGTTTTGTTAGTTAGTAACTTTCTAACCCCAAAAAGTCACTATTCATCATGCAGTAGGATGTTAATGGACTTGTCAGCTGATTTTATCTCACAGGAATTTGTTGTATAAATATTTGTTATATTCGTGTTCTAATAATATTCAATCATTTTGTACTTAGAACTACTACTAATACTACAGTCTACTCTGTCAATAATGGCCTCTGTCAATAACAAATCTCTGTCAATAACAGCAAAAAGTGCTGGTCCCATCATGGCACCCGCTTAATTTAATAGCATTGCCTCTGTGTCTAACGGACAACTGTCTTATGTGGACAACAAGCCGTTTTTTCACCGATTTGATCAATATTCTCTGTCAATAATGACATGTCATATAGTTATAATACAGTAGAAATGACTAATTGTACAAATGACCAATTGTAGAAATGGCTTGCTAAGGACCGTCCTAGTCAGTCAAGTATAAAAGAAAAACATTGGTTTCAACCCATTCCGTCAGTGAGTCTCTGCCTATAACGGATCTCTCTCTATAACAGCATTTTGCTCCAGACCCATGGGTGTCCGTTATAGACAGAGTAGACTGTATATTAATAGCCATGTCGGGTTTGAACCCAAATGGCTATTATAGACAATGATTTAATTTCAAAACGTCAACAAATCGGTGCTGCCACCTATAGATTTCTGATGTCAACATGCAAGTAAACAATTTAGATCTGTTTGCAACATCTAACTGATATAAGGCTCATATTAGGTTGCAGTAGTGTCTATTTTGCAATGTATTTACCAAATTGGAAATCTGATAATAATTTGCTATCATTTTACAACATTTAACCAACATTAGGCTTCCAAAGTAAAATTGTCTATTATTTTGTAATAGCTAACTGACATCAGGATTTTGTTGAGAAATGTCCGATCATTTAACAATATTGTAGTAGTCCACTCATGAGCCTCACAATCACACAATGGTGGCATCGACTAAGCTGCCCACTGTTGTACGCCTATGGTGACAGGTGGCAGCAGGCTAGCCAGAGGATGGGTCCCTGGGTGGACCGCCCCCCCCCTACTGTGACCGGCTAGCATCTCCCCCCCTTCCCCGTAACCCCCCATCTTGAAACATTACTTGCGACTTGGCTGGTTAAGGGGCTGGTCACTTGATTCTGTGAAACTGCGATGGGCTGAGGATAGAAATATACCATGGAAACATACGTTTATCTTCTCTCCGTCTTGCGTTATATAGTAGAGCAAGGGGAACTAGCCATACGAGGCCTATCACAATATCGTTAAACTCCCAGCATAAAATTTCCATTCATTTTGTGATATTTACCGGAGGTTAGACTTAGAAATGGGAAAAGTTGCGCCTGGAGTGGAACTCAAACCTACACTTCTGCCATTCTCAGGGCTGGTTCTATACCATATAGTGAACAGCAGGTGCAGAATTCTCGTTAGAGAACCAATGCTATCTGAGTGTTTTAGCAAATGAAGAAAATCTAACCATTACGCTATCTAGGGTCCCTGGTGCGATCTACCTACCCATACTTCTGCCGTTCCAGGTCTAGCATCCTGACCATTATGTTATCTAGGCTCCCTGGTGCGATCTACCTACCCATACTTCTGCCGTTGCATTACTCTTTCATGATGAGATGACCTTAGATATTTCAAGGATTACAGGCACTTAACCCTATCGATACATCATATTAGTTGGGTGGGTGGGACGGCAAATCTGGGCGGCAGAAGTATGTCCTCTCGGTTTGAAAAGTCTGGTCGAAGTGAATATCTCCAGTGCCACGTCATCGGCTTTGACTGGAAATCACTATAGGTGGCGCGTCAATCGGCGGCCATTTTAGTTCTAAAAGTGAATATAGATGTCGCCACCAGTCTGATTTTAATCTAACTGCGTAGTTCAAGAAGTATCATGTAGATGGCGTGTCGATCAGCGGCCAAAGTTATTAGTTCTAAGAATAGAATATAGTCGGCGCCATGGTGCCCTAATCTACTGAAATTCACAGTCTCGTTCATTCAATTACCCATGTTGCGCACATCATGGACAATTGAAAACAGAACGAGACAGTAGTATAAAGTGGCAATTTTAATTCTTTCTATCTTAGCTTGTTACATTACTCTTTCATGATGAGATGACCTTAGATATTTCAAGGATTACAGGCACTTAACCAAAAAATAGAGCAAGTGTCCTGGGAGCTGATGAAACCGACTGCCTTGGTACATAATCATGCACTGCGTCAGTGGTCCAATGACCCAAGTGTTTGATGTTGCTGATTGACGATCATTGCAGAGCACAGGCTTGTGCACCACCTCGTCTCAGACTATGCAGTGTCATTGCCGCTGGGGCCGGATGACCTGCCACGGACAGGGCCAGTCGTATGGTGTCAGGAAACGCGGTTGCACGTAGAGGTGATCCGTTGGTAGTCAAGAAGGCAGGGCCATCGGGGTGAAGTGGTGTCCTGGACACGTAATCCTTCCACGCTTGACGTGGACAGTAGGGTGATCCAGTTATCGCCGGAACGAGAAATGTCTCTTGGAGACGATGAGTTGTATTGTTTTTTTTTATTACCGGACTCGGACATTGATGCCCACTGCGGTTAGCCTCAAATCCTTGGCCCGAAGATAGTGGCCAGGGTCAGAGCTGCCAAATTTAGGAAACAGGTTAGTCTGTCGGAGAAGTGTGCGATGATAGTAGCTAGCACCAGTAGTATTCCCTTGCCTGGGCTGCCTTATTACTCCAAGTCCCAATCGCCAGCCCCGCCTTAATGGCATCAAGAAGCCGCTGATGGTGACGTTGTGAGTAACCTGGGGAGAGAAGGCAAAAAATTTAAATATCGATCCCAGGTTACAGGTTAGGGGTCAAAGCATTGTCATGTGTCACAATCACCGATTCCTGGCCGGCCTCAGCAACAAGTCTCTGGCTAGACTCCTTGCACGCAAGTCGAAACACCTACGACTTAGAGCATCAGGAGAATGATGTCCTTTCCTGGTTTGTGTCGGACAAGAATGTCGGTACTCCTTCGTGCGGCAAACAGCCAGATCTCCCGGGCAAAGGCACAGATGACAGGGTCGCAACCTGGCCCGGAACTGAGCACTTGCTGTGAGGTTGCATTGTCTGTGTTTATTGCGATGGTGTAATTGTGCGCTTGATGTGGAGAGAGATGTTTGAGGGCGACAACCAGATTTATCGCCTCGAGCTGTGGGTTTTTGAGATGGTCTCCAGACAAATTCAGCTTTCGTGTAGGATGTCGCTATACTCGTGACTCTAGAGTGGCTATGTATACTTAAGCCTGTGTCACTTGTTCTGCGAGTACATCAACAGTGTACGGGGAGCCGTTTCCATGCAGGGTTATTAGAAATTTGTATGTGATTCTCATCACGCATTGTAGGCCTTTTCGTCTCAGATTGTGATTTGTTAGCTTCTGACATGGTCTGCAAACAAATTTGTGTAGGAAGTTGCCATACTCGTGACTTCAGTGTGGCTATGTATACTTAAGCCTGGGTCACTTGTTCTACGAGTGCATCAACAGCGTGCGGGGACCGATTATTTCAATGCAATGTCATTATAATGTGGGTTGTCAGCTTTTGTCTATCAAGCAATGCCCAAGTGCGCCATGATGATAAGGCTCGGCACCCTATTAAGCTTATGAGATAAAAGAATGCAGAGCCCTTGGTGAATTGACATCTTAGAATGTGATTGAAGAATGCTTTGTGGTTTCATGTCATTACTCAAATCCTATGCACTGCCCGACCTCCAGGTCGTGGTGATGTCAGCACTCCCTGAGACTTTGAGTCTGCGACAATGTCTAGACGGTCGCCATCACAGCAGCCAGACAAGATCTGGGTGTAGTTTGGATGCACTCTGTGTACCGATAACCTTTGTCTGGCCAAGTGCGAGATCTGGGTCAGCGTCTGGTTCATGGCGCTTATGTACAGGTCAGTGTAATTAACAGGGTGGTGGGTGAAAAAAGGTCTCTGGAATATGTAAGGTGCAATAGTTGTTACATTGTTGCATTGTGGAAATCGACAGGGTTGTTATTTTCCGATTACCTTCGTTTTTTACCCAACTTTAATGTGGGTCACCATTCCAATACAATCAAAGCTGTCGGTTGCATGTGAGGTTCGCTGATGTCAGCATTGAGAATTATAATGTAGAGTGTTAGCTTTTGTTACCTGACTTATTGTATTTTTGGTTCTTGATGTTGGTCACCATTTCTGTAATGTCAGCACTGGCGGTTGTATATGCAGTTTCCGTCAAACATGCTGTCATGGCCGTCTCGCCATGGCGTGATGTCAGGACTCTGGCGGTGCGGGGTAGCGGACCTCGATTTTGTCGTTCCGAATTTTTGTGCGGTTCGTCGATACATGCATTAATACCAGGTTTGATATCGTCAATGAGGTTTTTTACTGCAGCCAGAGCCACGGTTAATCCTACATCAGCAGGCTTCTTTATCACATCGATTTGGCGTGTCAGCTCAGACGACCGCCTGCGTAGCGATCCGTCGAGCATGCTGTCATGGCCGCCTCCATGTGTCATGACGTCAGCACTCCAGCGGCGAAGCGCAACGGAGCCGGATTTCCGTCGCTCTGCGTTTTCCTGCAGTTCATGAATATATGCATTAATGCCAAGGTTGACCTCAGCGACGTGCTTCTTTATTGTAGCCAGAGCCACAATTAATCCTACGTCCACAGGGTTCTTTATCGCGTCCACTTTTTGGTGATAGTAGGTTTCAGCCGATTGTACCGTGGAGGACCGATGGTTTGTGGGTTCAAACGATCGCCTTCGTAGCGATCCGTCGAGCATGCTGTCATGGCCGCCTCCAAGTGCCATGACATCAGCATGCCACCGTCTGGGAGAAACTGCGTCGTAGATAATATATGATCAGCGGCCAAAGTTATTAGTTCTAAGAATAGAATATAGTCGGCGCCATGGTGCCCTAATCTACTGAGATTCACAGTCTCGTTCATTCAATTACCCATGTTGCGCACATCATGGACAATGCAATCTACCTACCCCCACTTACCTATACGTGGGATATTGCTCCTGGGGAGGTCAGTGTGTAAAATTCTCTGATTAAGTATGTAGTGGGTATCGACATGGCTGGATGGGAAACAGTCCTCCCTTTATAATGCTCTCACTGTGGGAGCGAAGAGGTGCACCTTTAATCATGATCCCCCCCCCCCCCTATCTCGCCCAGCCACATGGTCACTGCATGATACATGGTAATCCCACGATAGCTGGGTAGTGGCCAGGTCTGGGTGGGAGGGGGGTGGGTCATGAAGGCAGCCAATGAGGAGCTATGTCAGGGAGAGATCAGGCGGGCTAGGAATGACTGGTGTGCATAGGTGTAATAGCCAATAAGGAGGTCGGTATCATCCACCATTGTATGTGTCTAAAAACATTATATAGGTGAATAAAACTAAGTATTCAGTCTTCTTCTGGCTGGTGCTGAGCTCGGATCGTGTGTTGTGTCTGTTATGGCGCAAACTCCCAATTTAGGTTCTGTATAAGGTAGAAGGGAGGGAAGGAGAGTTATGAACCGTAGGCCCTAAGTGGATATCGGGGCAGTAGAGCCCCTTTACCAGTACAGCCAATGCCATGGGAGGCAACTGTGAAAAGAGTCATAACTTTGTGTGCCACCTAGCGGGAACGGCCATTCCTACCTTTCTGTACACAGCATGAATGCGGGAACCCGCAAAGACGGGATTTCATAAGTGTGCAGCACTACAGTCCAGACATACTTGTGCTTAGCTATTTATTAAACTAGCCTTAACCCTTGCTGCACATGGGTTAAGCGCCTGTCACACCTTACCGGATCAAGCAACGGACATAAACCGGACAAAGAATTGTCTAGTCCGGTGGTGTTTGGTATCAAAATGTACCGAAATGTGTCAAAATGTTGCAACATCCGCCAGACGAAATGGGCGCTAAACGGACAAGGAAGTACATTAATGAATATCCACCAGACGATAACCGGACGATAACCAGACGATAACCGGATGACAAGCAAATGTCAAACAGACGGACCAAACACCAAACGGACATGTACCGGATTGTTCACGGACGCGCTGAAAAAAACGACGGATCGAATTCCCCCAACACCATCAACGGACTATTCAGGAAGAAAACCGGAGACTAACGGATGGGTACTGGAAATTAAATGGAAAAAACAGACTAAACAGACTTAAAACAGACACCAACTGTACATGTCAGTCTGGTGGTGTCCGGTACAAGTTTTGTGCATGTACACACCGGACACTACCGGACAGAGAACCGACACGCCGGATGCGTACCAGATATAAAATGGACATTGACATATTTCACCAGACAGTGTCCGTTTTCTATCCATTTCCTCAGTCCGGTAAGGTGTGACTGAGCCAACCCACACATGGCGAAGCATCAATGGAGTATGATGATGCGAGTTGGCAGCGCCGATTAACAAAGGAGTAGTGATCAGAATGACCCTAAAACTGAACCACCGTTTGGTAATATATATGGATAGATGGTGATTTATTATTATTTATGTGTGTCTATATCTTCACTGCTGCTTTGATGATCTAATATTGTATGTTGTGTCTTACCAACTCCTTCGAGATGCATCTGGCTGTGACGTCAAGCTGAAAGATATTATATAGGGCGGTCGTTTTAATTCCCGAGAAATATCAATTTGTCACCTAGAACTTGGAGTTATTTCACTGGAGTTTCTTTCAGTGCACTTCATTGACCCAATGACCCAGTTAAGGTGTCTGTGTACGCGTCATAATGCAGCATTCAAATAGTATATTCATATAAAGATTTTAGTGATTTATTAGGGATTAACATATAAACGTGGTAATCTCCCAGGAGTAGATCCACACCCATTGGTATGTGATCCATAATTACTTATGGAAGTATAAACAATGGCCATGTTCTCCTGGCTGTTTTGTTATCCTCGACTGATATTAACATCTATACAATGTATCCAGTACATGAGATAGTTCAAGATTCTCCCACTTGGTGCTCTACCTGTGACTACTCAACTGCTCAACTGCGACCTATTTCCGGTACTTATATTTTTTGTTTGTTTGTTGTTGTTTTCCGTCCTCGCAACATCTACGCTCATATCAGGACGGGTACTGACTTGTGACAGTGCGCACTCAAGGCAACTTTATAGTACTGCCCCACTGGGAGACCAGGCCTACTGCCAGCACCATGACCTGATATCCCACTCAGTCACATTATCATGACACTGAGCCAACCAGTTTGTCCTACCCTAATAATGCAGAGCGGCTGGTTAGGAAGTGACAAGTATACATTTTAAAGCCATTGGTTTGACTCGGACCAGGGATCCCATGGTCTACCAACACAGGAGACGGATGCTCTAAATTCATTCGGCTATCCCGTTTGGTTTCTAAGTTTAGACATTTAGGATATGATCTACGCAAGTGTTTTGTTTTCCTGGATTGTGTCCCGTCCTGATATGACCTTAGATGTTGCTAGGTCTTAAACCAAGAAAGAAACAAACAAAACACTGGATTGTGCCGCTTTAACAGTCAGCCATAGAGTCGAATTTGGGAGACTGCAGATCGAACCCACGACCTTCAGCATATGCAAAAAGTACTGTACTCGTAATTTTCTTTTTTCTTGAAGTTTTATACTGCATATCCCGGGTAACTCTGAATAGACTTGTTTTCACCATTAGACAGTTTGTCGATAGAAAACCCAAGCCTACACTTTTACCGACCCAAGGGATTTTTTAACATCCCACATCACATAGACATGGTATGAGAGCAACCGGCCTGTGATGATGCTGTAAGTTATACACATCGGTGGAAATCCAAATTGGCAGAGCTGGGGGCACGGGGAATCGAACCGCCAACCTTCAGATTAGGAGTCTGACTCAGAAAAAGGTCACTCTAACCACTCTGCCACAGAGAACACCACACTGCAGTCATGCAGTTCTAAGTCTCAAAGCGATTTATATTTGCTTTTATTTGTTACATACCGGCAAGCGCAGGTTCTCCAAAGACGTTGAGCAATTGTCCATCCAATGCAAGTAGTAACTAGGGAAAAGAATGTCTGTATAGCTTAAGAAAACAGTTAAGAAGTGACACTTATCCATCGAGTGCTGAGCTTCACTGTTAATGGTCCCTCTGTCACAGGAGTGATTCGCTACACTTTAGGTCACAGTCACACTATGGTTTGCAACCACTTTGTGACCACCAAAAAGGGTTGGTCGCAAAATGGTCGCCCAGAAGTCATACACTGGTTGCCAACTAGTCCTTGACCTCTGGGCGAGAATTTTGGTCACAAGGAGGTTGCAGATACTGCAACAAAAACCTCTTCTTGACCAAAATGGCCGCCTGGGGATCGCCGGCCATTTTCAGTACTGGCTACTGACCAATTGTTGACTGATTGCCGGCTGATCGCTGGCTGATCACCATCCATTGTTTATTTCCTTCTTTTTTTGCTTTGGTCACAAGGGGGTCGCCAGCTTTTGGTCGCAAAGTGATCACAAGTGGTCACAAGCCATAGTGTGACTGAGGCCTTAGATCTGCAGTGACTAGACCAACTGGACTCCATCTATTCAT
This sequence comes from Branchipolynoe longqiensis, assembly GCA_030323885.1. Lineage (NCBI taxonomy): Eukaryota > Metazoa > Annelida > Polychaeta > Phyllodocida > Polynoidae > Branchipolynoe > Branchipolynoe longqiensis. Next base: position 38,389,443 of record CM059203.1, read on the forward strand.
GATTATTATGATTGAATATGGCTATTGTGTATCTTGAAACAACATTCTATGAGAGCTATTTTGATTGATTAATTGGTGGTTTCTTTACGCCATGTCGGCAGCATAGGCATTATTCATGGTGAGAATTGTTTGTTTTTTTATTAAACTATTGCCTTTACATATAATGTAAAAGCATACATTCAATTATGTGTTAATAGACACTCATGAATTTATGTTCCAATAGATGCATGCTACCCAATAGAAGCACACACCCCATTTCAAGATTGAAAGCACTCACAAATTTATGATAATATTCAGACTGAATGCACATCAAATATGACAATCCCACTTTATTTCAGAGGCACGACACAAACAAATACAAATTTTCGATCATATTCATACTGAATGCACATAAAATAAAGACAATCCTACTTTATTTCAGAGGCACGACAAAAACAAATCTGGCTCCGTCACTGGGGAATAGGAGCATGGCTGTGTGTCAGTGGTAGTGGGTGTTTTGCGGATCATGGCTCGGTATGTGTGCACTAGGCAGAAGTGGGGGTCGGGCGAAGGGGCCAGCCACCTGTCTCTCGACTGATGTGTGGCCTGCATGTTTTTCACCCACTTCTGGTGTATCTGCAGCTTTCCCCACTTGATCATGACATCGTCCCGGGTCGTATGGCGGGTTGGGTCGAAGTTGGCCACCGATCGTGGGGCCACCTCCGACTGCCGTGCTCCGGTGAAAAACATTATGATAACCGCTGTCGCCACAACCCTTCGCTGCGGGGTGTCCTGTAGATGTCCTACAGCTTCTTTCATGACTGTGATTGGGACATCTGTCCCCAGTTTTGGCGTGTGGTACTTGGCTCGCCTGAGTGTGTCAAGGGCCAGCCGCACCGAGATGTGGTCGAGCGGTTGAGTTGGCGCCTCCTTGATTCTGAGGTAGAGTCTCAGATGTGACGCAGAGTTGGCGACGGAGGATGGGCACTGTTGGCCCGCTGACTCCTCTAGCCAGCAGCGTCCCTCGAGGGGGGTGGGTGCCAGGGGTTTCATGCTGTAGCGTGTGCAGTGGCGTTTGTAAGTGTTGACCGTAGTTGGCCCATGGCCCTTGAGCCCTGGCCTCATGCTGCCTCACCTCCGCCGCCTCTGTGAGTGTCTTGTATGCCAGGTCTGGGTGGGAAAGAGGGTCAAGCTGTTGGTAGGCGGCCATTGATGGTGCGACTGGTTTTATGTCTCTTAGGATGCTTATCCTTACTGCGTTATTACGATGTATTGTGCTAATGTGGGCTCTGTTAAGGGCATCAGCTAGTTTGTTAATTGCACCCGGTACGTGTCTATAGGTTATGTGTATGTTATGCACCGCCTGGAACATCCAGGCGGCCCTGGATATTTGAAGTAGCCATGGGTTGTGTCCACAGCCTGTTGAGAGGACCTAGACCGCGGCGGTGTTATCCCAGTGTACTATTATGAGTGCTCCAGAGCGTTCTCATCGTGCTAGTGTGTGTAAGGCTATCAGCACGTTAGCTGCTTCAAGCTGGTTCATACTGTTGAGGTCGTCTTCGGTGTCATCAGCTAGCTGAGCGGAGTAGGCGAAGCTGCTATCTGCTCCCCCGATTCCACCCATGCACGCATCGACAAATATTTTGTTGGTGGGCTGATTTGGTGGAATCATAGATGTTCCGTTCCACATGTGGGTGAACTCGGGGAACCAGGCCAAGTCTCACCTCACCTCATCAGTGACTGGGGTGGAGTTGCTGGCCATGTTGCGGAGGGCCTGGAGTAGTCGTCCTATGAAGAGTCAAGCGGATGGAACGCATTTTGATATGTGCAGCAGCTTGCCTAAGAGGGACTGCAGCTGTTTGCGTGTGATGCTTTGTTTGTGGGCGGTTGTGCTGTTTCCCTTGTCTTTTGGTATGGTGAGGGTCTAACTGCCTCGCCATCTCACGCCGAGGAGGGGCCAGTCAAGGGGGCAGGACCTAAAGTTCTTGTAGGCCCTGCTTATGCCCATTCTGTATATATAACTTCCCCTCCCTGCCTTTCTCAACTCCTTCATGAATCCATCTACTGTGGGGAGGCAGTGTTCCCTGGTGTGGCCGAGTGCAGTGTTCTTTATTATGTAGGCATTGATTGAGTCTTCTCAGGGAAATGACATGTCGGCTATTATGCGCCACTTGGTGGGCTCAGATTTCTCCCGAGTCATCAATGGTTAGACATGGAACCAATCTTCAAATGGAGGTTTTTGATATGGGCCGTAAAGAGCTCCACAACTCACTACTTTGATTATGTAGTCATCCACTGCTGCTGGATGTTGGGTTGCACTGGGGTGGTTGAGTGGCTTGGTAGTGTCAGAAGTAGGTCCCATGTAGCCGAGAGGGAATCCATATTCCATGAAGTCTATCAACTACCTGTGATCTGGCGAGTCGGATAGACTGGCCCTCCATTGTTCGATGTTTAGGCCAGATGTCCAGACAGTCCAGACAGAGCGCTGACCTATTCAATGTCGCACACTTCAGAGCGAAGACCAAGACTACTCAGATACTGGTGAGAGAGCTACTATTCGCAGATGACAGTGCACTGGTTGCCCACTCTGCTGAAGAGACCCAGAAAATAGTGGACGCTTTCTCCAATGCATCAAAGAAGTTTGGCCTGAAAATTAACATCAAGAAGACGGAGGTGCTGTACCAACCCAACTCTACAAGAACCCGAGAGGAGGAGATCATGGTTGACGGAAACAAGCTGAACTCTGTTCCGGAATTCACCTATCTCGGATGCACTATATCAAGTGATGGACGCATTGATGCTGAGATACAGAGGAGGATGGCCAAGGCTAGCGCATCTTTCGGCCGACTACGCCAGAGACTCTGGAACAACCACCATGTGTCCATTCGGGTCAAAGGTAAGATCTACCGCGCAATCGTGCTATCCACCCTACTATACGGAGCCGAGGCCTGGACAGCGTACAGACAGCAGGTGAAAAAGCTGCATGCCTTCATGATGCGACATCTGCGTTCAATCATGAGGCTAACCTGGAAGGACAAAGTGACGAATAAGGAAATACTCGAACGGATGGGGCTGCCCTCTATGGAAGATCTTCTGATCAAAAAGAATCTCCGGTGGACTGGACACCTCATGAGGATGTCATCAGACAGGCTACCAAAGCAGATCCTCTATTCTCAACTGTCTTCTGGCTACAGAAAGAGAGGGCGCCCCCGTCTCCGGTTCAAGGATACCATCAAGAGAAACCTGAAGCTGAGAGACATTAAGACCGACTCATGGACACAACTCTCACAGCAGAGAGCTAAATGGAGAGCGGCAGTCAAGTAATGAAAGCAGTCTTTGTCGCATCGCGACTGACAGCATGATGATGAGGCCAGATGGGACGTGGAGGCAAGCTGATATGGCATTGGGTAGGCCTGTCTGCTTAACTGCAGTGTATATGGCTGTGATGTCACCATTTACTCCATGTCTGGGATCTGGGCAGTGTTGGCAGCGATGGTGGCTAAAGGCCATGGGTGGGTGTCTATGCGGCTGTCGTGGAGTATTGCAGCATCCTGGCTGCAGTGGTGGCATATTACATTAAAGTCAATGAGATTGTTTACATTGGCGAGCGGGGTAGCCACTGGTCCAATGCCCCCCCCCACCCCTTTCACACGCCCCGCTTTGTTGGACAGTGCTGACACTGTCATCGTTAAATTGGTAGGGATGGGTATTGGTGTGGGTGGTGGCCAAGCTCTGATGTCTCATGGTCGGGCAGTGTGGCAGTCTCTGTCAGCCCCACCGGGCCCGGCTGTGGCATGCTTTAGCGGTGGGGGTGGAGCTTGTGATGTCATCGCTAGGGGCCCTGATGTGGGTGGTGTTGGTGGCGCCTTGGCTTATGTCGTCAGTTGGTGTTTTAGCTACGTTCGCTCGTGCCCATTGTGTGCTGCTGATGGCATTATCGGCTCATTCTTGGTGTGGGTTGCGGCTGGATGTTTGTTTAGCATTTCCAGCCCTGTTGCGGGCGTGCTGAGGTGGATGAGTGGTGGGCGGTCCTTGCCGATTGATGGTAGGGGGGTTTTCCTGGTTGTGGGCTTGCAGGCCCTTGCTAGTGTGGAATCCCCCTTTTTTAGTTTTTTGATGTCACGCGGGTTTTCCTCCTGCACTGTTGTTCGGAGTGCTCACAGTATGTTTGAGATATTTATAACAATATGCACAGGCGTGTACAACATCCTGCGGTCCATCTTGATGGTGCTGTTTCTGATTGCAGCATCTCGTCGAGTTGAGGACTCTGCAGGGCCGCTTGTGCGGTTCCGCTTCGATGCGCCCCCTATCCCCTTTGTCGGTTGTGATTGGTGCCAGCCCACGGTCGTCCCTGCTCAGTGTAGGGTTGCTGGTGTGGGCTGATGTGAAGTTTGCGTGGTCATTTTGAATTTCTTGGCAATCCTGCCATGCGATTTCCTCCTTCTCGAACTTGTCATATACATTCTGAGAACATTCCCTGACTGTGGGCCATGGCTTCCATGCAGAGTCGTCAGTTATACACTTGAGGTGTTCAAACATATACGGGAAGTCCTGACCATCATATGCCTTCTGATCGGAGAGCAGCGCCATGTAAGCTCGGATGTACTCCTGCTCGGTCATGGTATTGCATGCCGCCAACTTCTGTGCAGCCGAGTTACACCCCATGGCTTAAGATACATATATGGCTTGGGTATGGGATTTGCTATAAACATGTCAAGCAACACTGCCCTCCTACCTTCCAATCGCCTGTAGCGTGCTTGGTATCTGTCGATGGCGTCCATTTCCTCAAGTGGTGGTGGTGAGGTTGGTCCGGCTGCTGGTCAGTCAGCTGCTGCGTGGAGATCTGCATGGCCTCCATTCGGACAGCCATTCTCTCCTCCATTTGGCGGATCCTGCGGTTGACTTCCGTCTTGTCCGTCTGCTTGGCGGCCTGCCGGCGTGGCTCCCGCTGGCCCAACTCTGGGTATGATGTGTCGGAGTTGCATTCGGTCCCACTGGAAGTGTCCCATGGTGTCCACCGGCTGCTACCAGCCCTGGGAGTGCTGCTACTTGCACCCTTGGATTGCATGCTGTCTCCCAGTTGTATGGGCATTCCCGGTGTTTGTCTCCCAGTTGTATAGGGAGCGTGGTGGAGTCTGAGCCTTGGGCCGATGTCCAAATGCCCTCTTCTTCGCTGATGAGCTTTGTCGTGGCATAGTTAAATAAGGTGTTTATAGATGTGTTTAGTTGGAGAGGCTGTTGCAGACTGATGATTCCGGGTGGTGGAGTCCTGGGCTCCAGATTATGTTATGATCTGATTGGTCGATCAGGTTGGAGGCGTGTTGGTGGTTGTGTGTTTGGATTGGTTGGTGTGTGATGGGGGGGTTGAATGTGTGTTTGTGCCACCTCCCTTGGTAGTTGTGGGCCACTGGTTGGAACGGAAAATAGCCCAAACTGTAAATGGGCCCACTGAGCAGGATAGATCGGATGATCCAAACATTTACAGGTGGACACTCCACCGCCTGAGCTACGTCCCGCTCCCATCTGTGATGATCTGGACAAGCTGGTGTGGATTACGGCAGCATAGTATACGGTTCCGCAAGGAAATCATATATTGGGCTGCCAGACACGATCCACCACCAGGGACTGCGCCTGGCCCTTGGGGCCTTCCGCACCTCACCGGTTCAGAGCCTCTACGTTGAAGCCAATGAACCATCACTTAACAACAGGAGAATCAAACTGGCCATGTAATATGTAGTCAAGATAAAAACCAATGCATTGAATCCTGCACACAATTGTCTATTCGAGCAACATGACGAATCCAGGTATGAAGCCACATCCGGCCACTGAGGCTCCCAATGAAACCTCATTTGGAGGCGTTGGGTGTGGATTTGGACGTGTTGGAGGATACCAAAGTCCCAGAACATCCCCCGTGGTCGTTGACAAAGCCATCGGTTATCCTCCGACTCACGGAACTGCAGAATTCTGGGACACATCCACTCGAGTACCAATGACTGCATGCAGAGATTCAAGGCCAGTTTACAGACCACCTCTCCATATACACTGATGGTTCGAAAGACCAAAGGCGGGTAGCTGATGTGGCAGTCTGCCGATGGGAAAAATTTGGCGTACGTTTGCCCGATCAGAGCTAAATTTTCACTGCAGAAGCCCAAGCACTCCTTCTCGCGCTGGAGTGTATCGAGGTATCCAACCACACTAACTATGTTATATACAGTGATTCATTCTCTTGCCTCCTGGCTGTTGCTGGACTGAAGACGAATCACCCTATTCTAGCAACGGTCTGGATGGGTATGACATCCACCTGTGCTGGGTGCCTGGCCATGCCGGCATACAAGGAAATGAATGAGCTGATCGGGCTGCGAAGAAGGCCCTGAACTGTGATCTTGAACCGTGTCTGATCCCTCACTCTGATCTGAAACCACTAATAGCCACCCACATAAAATCCAAATGGCAACATGAGTGGGATGAAAACATTAATAAACTTAAAGAAATTGAACCATCTGTGGGAAAGCCACCACAGACTCATGCGGGAGGTCGGCGGGACCAAGTGGTCCTTAGCCGCTGCCGTATTGGCCACTTGTGGCTTACACATGCTTTTCTGCTCAAGGGGGAACCTCCCCCTGAATGTATTGGGTGTCAGTCCCCGCTGACACTCAAACACATTTTACTAAGTTGCGTTGATTTTTTGGCCCTGCGCCAACAGTTCTACACTGCAGACAGTATGCATGACCTTTTTACTAAGGTAAAACAGGAAAACATTTTAGCCTTTTTGAGGGCAGCTGGACTGTACCACCTCATATAGTTTACTAAATAGATTCTATCAATTATTAATAAACTTTTCTTTTTCTATGGGAATTTGTTTCCCTTGACCACAAATATATGATTGTGAGCTTTCTAATTTAATGAATGTCTATTGGCACATAATTGATTGTCTGCTTTTACATGTAAAATCGATGGTTTGAACAAAAAACAAACATTTCTCGCCGTGAATATGGCCTATGCTGCCGATACGGCGTAAAGCAACCACCAATCAATCAATCAATCAAGCTGGTAATAGCACAGGCTTCCCATGAGGAAGGTCAGAAGTTTGAATCCCGGCTCAGTCAAACCAATGACTTACAAAACTGATATTTAATGCTACCTATCCTGGCCCTCGCCATTAATAGGATAGGACAAGGACTATTAATAGGATAGGACAAGGACTATCGAAAACGTCCTGGCAACAACTAAGGTCATATCAGGATGGTGAGCAAGAAGTGAGGAGGAGCGGCTTGAGGGAGACCATCTAGTAGGATGAAGTTGAGTACCTCATTTTTCCGGAACCCATGAGTTTGTGGGTTCGAATCCTGGTCGAGTCAAACCAATGACTTAAACATTGATACTTGTCGCTTCCTAGCCAGGCGTTCGGCATTATTAGGATAGGGCAAGGACTGGTTGGCTCAGTGTCAGGATAATGTGATATTAGGTCATGGTGCTGGCAGCCTGGTTTCTCAGTGGGGCAGCACTATAAAGTCGCCATGAGTGCGCGCTGTCACAAGTTGGTACCCGTCCTGATATGACCTTAGATGTTACTAGGACATAAAACAACAAACAAACAAAACAAAAACCTTAGGAAGTAGTAGTCCAGAAAGAAGTCGAAGTACTGGTCTGAAGGGTAAAACCATTGACACAAGCATTCCGCAGACACAGCCGATATCTGAGAACAAAAAAAGCGAAACTTGTTTTATTTAACAATGCCTTTAGAGCGTGTTGGTTTTTATCATCGGCTATTGGATGTCAAACATATGGTCATTCTGACATATTTCTTTGGAGGAAACCCACTAGCGCCACATAGGCTACTATTCCCCCCCCCAAATATATGCAGTAATACCTCTCTAAATCGACCAACCATGGGACTGATTTTGAATGGTACATTTACAGAGGTGGTCGGTTTAGGGAGATTTTTTCTTTATTTTTGCAACGGTTTTGACAGGCGATCTTTGAGACCCAAATAAAGTGATCATATAACACAAGGTTAAGCGTACTGAAAAATTACCCTAATTAAGACCTACATATCACATCATTTGTACAATGTCATTTAAAGCACGGCATAAAATAAATGCTTAAGACTTATAGTTGAAGTCTCGAGTCTCTATAATTATCTAGATAAATACAATGTTTCTGTTGTCCACAACATGGGTAATTTATAGCACACGGGGCCAGCGTTAATATATTAAATAACATCTATTCTCCTGACTTAATTAACCATTGGCTTTGTACTGAGCCCTACACTCCTGGAGATCCCTACATACATATAATACATTGACATCACGCGCCCACTAGCGGAACTCACCGATATACTTTTAGAACTGCTGCTGCAGCCCCCCTTAAGTGGATGCCTAGCTGACTTCAATAGTCAACAACGTTTCATATTCAACATTCATCTCTAGCAGCTGAACCAGACAACAAATAACAACAAGTTGCCAAACCCCACCCACCCCAAAATCAAGTCAGATAAGGTTAAGAGTCTTTAGCCACATTAAGAGTATATACATTTCTGTCCACTGTTACCATTTTATGACGGCTCTAAAATTAAAAAAATTTAAATGGCTAACTTTTGAGATATTTGAAGTGCAACCATGCAAAATTAACTTTGTCAGGTACGCCAATACTCTGACATGATAGGCTTCTGCAGTAACAGGTTCTATTAAATTGCCTCAGTATTCTCTTCTATGTGGCGACAACTGTTTGATAAGTGCACCAGTATCTAAGTTAGATATGTAGAATCAAATCTAGGTAATTGGTTTGGTTTTGAAAATTTGATGTTTTCATCAGACTTTGCAGTTTTAATAAGTGCATCCGTATCTAAGTTGGATAAGTTGGTTCAAATCTAGATGAGTGTTTTGCTTTTGAGAATTTGATGCTTTTATCGGAGTAAAAAGTAAAATGGGTTTTATTTAACAACACCTCTGGAGCACATTGATTTTTATCATCAGCTATTGGAAGTCAAACATATGATCATTCTGACATATATCTTTGACGGATAACCAGCTGCCGCCACATAAGCTACTGTTTCCGATTAGCAGCAAGGGGTATTTTATATGCACTTTCCCACAGACAGGACAGCACATTCCACAGCCTTTGATGAACCAGTTGTGGACCACTGGTTGGAACGAAAAATAGCCCAAACTGTAAATGTGTCCACTGAGCGGTATCAATAGGATGACGGGGCACCTTCACAGGTGCACCCTATGAAACCTGAGCTATGTCCCGCTCCCCTTTTATCGAAGTATGCAACTTTAATCAGTTTTCTCTTACCGCAAATCTGTCGACGAAATAAACAAAGATTTTGACAGAAGATCCATGTACTGACTTCAGCTTGACAAACTGGTATTCTCCAAATTGGTCACGTGCCACATCTCCCGTAGCATTCCTTCAGGATATATTAAACAGATTACTCTTAATTGGGTCATTCTTTCAGAGGAATCTGGTCGCATTATAAAAGTCTCTGGTAAGACCACACCTGGTGTTTGCAAATCAAGTTTGGGCTCATGTGGTTAAGGACATTGTAGCTCTGGAAAATGTACAAAGTCGCGTCACAAGGATAATCCCAGAATTGGGAGCGATGGATTAAGACGATCGCCTGAGAGACTTAAGCTACCAACATTGTCATGTCATCGTCTCAGGGGAGATATGATAGAGACTTATTACTGGAGTCTAATGGTTTGTTCAACATCACAATAAACAGTAACACCAGAGGCCAGCGGTATAAGATCTTCAAGCAGAGGCCCAGATTTGAGGTCAGGAAGTGCTCATTTTTCTTTTGAGTGACAGGTCCATGGAACAGTCTCCCAGACTAAGTGATTGAAGCACCGATGGTAGAAGAATTTGAGAGAAGGCTGGATAGACATTGGAGAGGAAACCCACAATTATATGACATCAGGGCACCATTGACCTCCATATGTGTACAAAAATAGTTCTCTTTTGCCATAACGAGTTGGCATTAGAGGCTCAATAGGGCCTAGATCAGCCAGAAGAGGATATTACCAAAAAGAATTAATTTTTAAGTCATTGGTTCGACTCGACCAGGATTCGAACCTACAAACTCATGGGTTCGGATCTCCCAATCTCCCAAAACAGGAGACTGACGCTCTATTCATTCGGCCAACCTGTCTGGTGCTATTTCTAATGTGTTTGCTACCTAGAATGAATATAGTGAATTTAGTATGAATGGATAAACTATCACTGTTACCAGCGTATAAACAAGACCGGGTGGCCGAATGAGCAGACCGTCCGTCCCCTGTTTTGGGAGATCGGGAGATCCGAACCCATGAGTTTGTGGTTTGTGGTTTGAATCCTGGTCGAGGTAAACCAATGACGTAAAAATTGGTACTTGTTGCTTCCTAGCCTGGCACTCGGCATTATTAGGATAGGGCAAGGAGCAGTGGAATGAGGAAGACCAATCATCCACGATTGAAATCTCTCCTGCTTAATCAACTTATGTACCCCAAAAAACACAAAAAACTAACAAACAACAAACAATAAACATACTCACCCATATATTCCAAGTAAATGTGGTACTACCATTATGAGTATTCTGCTAGACCTTCTTTGCCTACTATCTTCGTTGATGTGTGCATCAACATCATCACCTAATAAAAAGTAATAAAAATAACATAGTGTAGTTGCAGTATACACGTAAAGGTCCTGTCACACTATATTCTGTTGCGTCGACCTATGTGACATACGCTGTCATACGGCGGAATTTTGAACATGCTAAAAAATACTACTTGTGCCAAACTTACCCATAACTTATCTCAGCGTACACCAGTGGGCTTTAACGAATACTACTTATTCCAAACGTACCCATGATGTACCCATAACTTGTCTCAGTGTACATGAGTATACATGAGCATACCCCAGCATACCCCAGCATTCACCAGCGTACACCAGCGTACACCAGCGTACACCAGTGTACAACATCGTACACCAGTGTACATCAGCATACACCAGCATACACCAGCGTATATCAGCAGACTCCAGCGTACACCAGCGAACACCAGCGTACATCAACCTACATCAATGTACACCAGTGTACACCAGTGTACATCAGCGTACACCAGCGCACTCCAGCGTACACTGGCATACACCAGCGTACACCAGCTTACATCAGTGTACACCAGCTTACATCAGTGTACACCAGTGTACACCAGCATACACCAGCGTACACCAGCTTACATCAGTGTACACCAGCGTACACCAGCGGACACCAGCGGACACCAGCGTACACCAGCGGACACCAGCGTACACCAGCAGACACCAGCGGACACCAGCGTACACCAACGTGTTGGTGCAAAATCACATACGTTGGCATACGCTGACGCAATACGGCATAGTGTGACAGGGCCTTTAGAGCACTAACCTAAAGGATCTGTCACGCATCACCGGATTGGGAAAACGGAAAGAAACTGAACAAAGTCTGTTGATATCCAGCAAAGTCTGGTTTGTACCATTGCATATCCATTGCATATCCGTTGATATACATTGTTATCTGATATTATCCGTTGATATCCGTTGATATCTGGCCAGATCCATTACAAGTTTTGAGCATGCACAAAACTTGTAACGGATTGCTCCGGACTGACCTATCTGATTATTATCCATTACCGTCCGTTCCCCATCCGTTCCCCATCCGTTCCCATCCGTTCCCATCCGTTCCTGTCCATTCCCATCCGTTCCCGTCCATTCCCATCCGTTCCCATCCGTTCCCGTCCGTTTCCGTCTGTTCCCATCTGTTCCTGTCTGTTCCTGTCTGTTCCTGTCCATTACATATCTATTACATGTCAGTTACCGGTCCGTTACCCGTCCGTTACATAATCGATACATTTCAAGTCCGAATAACACTGGACTAGAATATTCTTTGTCCGGTTCTGTCCGTTGCTCAATCCGCCATAGTGTGGTAGGCACTTAAAGTTAAGATTCCATATATGCGGTATGCGGCATGCAGCATAGATACCAATGCGATTTTCAGTCTTTCTTTCTACAAATTTGTGAAGAAAAGCCAACGTTCCTGTTGTTTCCTATGGCTCATGGGGCAGCGTTCGCATTCACACCGAGGTCCATGGGTCGATCCATTTGCCACATTCGCATTCGTATTTGCATTTGGAGATATTGAAGCACCCCTGTGTATTTACATGCTTTGCCATTTATTGCCGCATTCGCATTCACATTCGCATACCTACCTGTGGGATGGCCGAATGAGTTAGAGCGTCCGTCTCCCATGTTGGTAGATCGTGGGGTCGTGGGTTCGAACCCTGGTCGAGTCAAACCAATGACTTTAAAATTGATACTTGTTGCTTCCTAGCCTGGCGCTCGGCATTATTAGGATAGGACAAGGACGGGTTGGCTCAGTGTCAGGATAATGTGACTGAGTGGGATATCAGGTCATGGTGCTGGCGGCCTGGTATTCCAGTGCGGCAGCACTATAAAGTCGCCATGAGTGCGCACTGTTACAAGTGGGTACCCGTCCTGATATGACCATAGATCTTGCTAGGACGTAAAACAACAACAAACAAACAAACAAACATACATTCGCATACCGCGTATATGGAATCTTAGCTTTAGGCAGTTCCTGAATCGTTAATGACCGGGCACAGTGGCCGAGTCGGTAGAGCGCGGGCCTCGCGTGCGGCAGATAGGGAGTTCAAACCCTGGTTGAGTTCAAACCCTGGTCTTTGCGACCTGACGCGGTGGCCGAATCGGTAGAGCGCAGGCTTCCCGTATGGAAGGTCGGGAGTTCGATTCCCGGTCGAGTCAAACCAATGACTTACAAAATTGATACTTTTCGCTTCCTATCCAGGCACTCTGCATTATTAGGATAGGGCAAGGACTGGTTGGGCCAGCGTCAGGATAATTTGACTGACTGGGACTATAAAGTCGGCCCTGAGCGCGCACGGTCACAAATCGGTACCCATCCTGATATGACCTCAGATGGTGCCAGGACATAAAACTCCAACAACCAACCAACAAATCATACCTTCCTGCTCTGTGAGGAAGTGCCCCGGGTCACACAACCACGAGGGCCGGGGTCTGCCACAGGCGGCGTAGTCGGTCTGGGAGTCCGGGAACGACTCCTTCGTGAAGC
>CM059203.1:38403041-38423305 GCA_030323885.1 Branchipolynoe longqiensis
ACTGTGTGGGTGTGTGGGGGGGGGGGGGGGTGAGGGAGGGAGGGGGGTGATTGGTTGTTGGAGTTTTAAGTCCGGGCAAAATCTCAGGCAATATCCGAATGGGGTACTGACATGTGACAGTGCGCACTCATGGCAACTTTATAGTGTTGTCCCACTGGGAAATCAGCCCGCCGGCATCATGACCTGATATCCCACTTAGTCACATTATCCTGATACTGAGATTTGTTTGTTTGTTGTTGTTTGACATCCTAGCAACATCTAAGGTCATATTAGGATGGGTACCGACTTGTGACAGTGCACACTCATAGCGACTTCACCGTGTTGCCCCACTGGAGACTAGGCCACCAGCACCATGACCCGATATCCCACTCAGTTACACTGTCTGGACACTGAGCTAATCAGTCCTTGCCTTACCCTATTAATGCTGAGCGCCAGACTAGGAAGTGACAAGTATCAATTTGATAAGTCATTGGTTTGACTCGACCAGGAACCAAGCATACTCCCGACCTTCCGCATGCGAGGCCCGCACTCTACCGATTCAGCAACCGCGGACGGTTTGTGTGCGTGCGGAGGTGGGGAGGGGGGAGGCGGGGTTTCCATTTACTTTGGGTAATTAATTGAAATGTGAGTAATTCCGTCCACTACACACTGATGCACAGGGACACATGCAGGATGGTCGGTCTCAGAAACTGTGTTCCACTTTTGTGAGAAGGAAACCAAAAATGATAACGTTCCAAATATCATCATCATCATCATCATCATCATCATGATGTCGGTCGCAATGTGACAAAGACTGCTTTCATTACTTGATTGCCGCTCTCCATTTAGCTCTCTGCTGTGAGAGTAATTCCATAAGTCGGTCTTAATGTCTCTCAGCTTCAGGTTTCTCTTGATGGTATCCTTGAACTTGAGACGAGGGCGCCCTCTCTTTCTGTAACCAGAAGACAGTTGAGAATAGAGGATCTGTTTTGGTAGCCTGTCTGATGACATCCTCATGAGGTGTCCAGTCAACCGGAGATTCTCTTTGATCAGAAGATCTTCCATAGAGGGCAGCCCGTCTGTTTGAGTATTTCCTTATTTGTCACTTTGTCCTTCCAGGTTAGCCTCATGATTGAACGCAGATGTCGCATCATGAAGGCATGCAGCTTTTTCACCTGTCGTCTGTAACATTTCATGAAAGCTGCCTGCAAAAGTGTTGAAGTGCTGCTGGCTTTTGCAAGTTACCAGCGGCACTCTCTCGTGGAGCAAATAGAGGTTTCACACCGGCAAGAACATGTCAAGACAGGTGCAAAACTATTTGTCCCTGCAGTGGCTGGTCAGAAGATGTTGGCAGTTCCAAATAATAACAGCAGAAAACATTCCAATTGATAACAGCAGAAAACATTCCAATTGATAGTAGAATCCATATTCATACGAAGGTTTATATATTGAGCATATAACAGAGTTGAAATTTGTTTAAAACAATTTTTTATGCTTGTCTTCTTTACAAATTGAGAAAGCCGTTAAAATAAACTGTGTAACGCACATCCATAACATCATTTTAGCACACGGAAACAATTCAAACAAGATTTGATTGATTACAGCCAAGAAAAAAAAAGATTTATCGTTTGTAAGATACATATATAATTAAGCCGACGGGCTAGCTGAATGAGCTGAGCATCGGTCTCCCGTTTTAGTAGGCTTTGGGATTCAAACCCACAGGTTCGAACCCTGGTCGAGTCAAACCAATGACGTAAACTTTGATAGTTGTCACTTCCTAGCCTGACGCTCGACATTATTAGGATAAGGCAAGGAGCAGTGGAATGAGGAAGACCAATTGTCCACGATTGAAATTAAGCATGCTTAAACTTAAAGGAATCAACTAATGTCCTAACGAATATATATAGAAGCAAGACACAAGATACATAAGCAGCCAAGGGTGGCATCACCTAGTGTGTCAAGCGAAAACCATTCTCAGTCGCTTTGAGATAGGTTCGATTTACCTTTGTTTGTTGTTGTTTTACGTCCTAGCAACATCTAAGGTCATATCAGGACGGGTACCGACTTGTGACAGTGCACACTCATGGTGACTTTATAGTGCTGCCCCACTGGAAGACCAGGCCACCAGCACCATGACCTGATATCCCACTCAGTCACATTATCCTGACACTGAGCCAACCAGTCCTTGCCCTATCATAATAATGCCGAGTGCCAGGCTAGGAAGCAACAAGTATCAATTTTTAAGTCATTGGTTTGACTCGACCAGGGTTCGAACCCACGACCCCACGATCTACCAACACGGGAGACGGACGCTCTAACTCATTCGGCCATCCCGTCTGGTTACATATCGACTAACTTATAATTGATGAACCCTAATCGTTAAGAAACACGTGGGAAATTGGTCGCTCGCTACAGTTCCATTATATTTGCCAGACAGGATGGCCTGATGTGATGAGCGTACATCTCCCACTTTGGTACATCAGGGGATTCGAATCATGGGTAAGTGAAACAAATGACTTAAAATCTTATACCCCTGTCACACTATGACGTAACGAGCCAACGTGAGCCTAACGTGGTCATTTTACGTCATTACATTGGGTTATGTCATGATGATGTCAGAATGACGTTAGAATGACGTCGAGCTACGTCACATTACGTCGTGTTACATCGAGTTATGTCAAGGTTTTGGACATGTTCAAAAATGTTGATGTACCTCGAACGTAAGGGTTTACGTTCGCCGTACGTTCTGTTCACGTTCAGTGAACATCAATGACGTTAAACGGACGTTTTTCCAACACTGCTCACTACGTTCAACTACGTTCCACTACGTTGACCCACATTAAACTGAGTGCAAATGCCTACGTGGCGTAATGGGAACGTCAGGAGAACGTCAGGATAACGTCAGGAGAACGTCAGGAGAACGTCAGGAGAACGTCAGGAGAACGTCAGGAGAACGTCAGGAGAACGTCCGGAGAACGTGCATCAACGTACTTTCAACGTGTCATGACGTAGTTAACATCACATAACATTCTTCTGGCGATAGAATAACGTTCATAACGTTCTGTGAGCGTAATGACATTGTCCTCTCTCGTTGAATGACGGTATCACTACGCTTTACCGACGTTATGCTCTCGTCCACTACGCTGCATCCATGTTCAAATTTGCATACTACGCCCAGAAGTTCAACGTTCTTCATGTTCTCCCTACGCTGACGTCATTACGTCGTAGTGTGACAGTGCCATTAGACGTATTGCTTCTTGAATATTTATACTGCCTATCATGGATAAGTCGGAATAGACTTGTTTTCACCATTAGACAGTTTGTCGACAGAAAGCCCAAGCCTACACTTTTACCGCCCCAAGGGATTTCTAACCTCCCAGACCACATAGACATGGTATGACTATGACAGCAACTGGCCTTTGATGATGCTGTAAGTTATATATAGCAGTGGAAATCCAAATTGGCGGAGGTGGGGGCATGGGGAATTGAACCACCGACCTTCAGATTAGGAGTCTGACGTAGACAAAAGTCAGACACTCTAACCACTCTGCCACAGAGAATACCACGAAAACATGGCCAGGTACACAGTATTATTAGGATAGGGCAGGGACTGGTTGACTCAGTGTCAGAATAATGTGACTGAGTGGGATATTGGGTCATGCTGCCGCTGCAGCTCCCGCTGCCGGCCTGCTCACCCAGTGGGGCAGCACGATGATGCCATGAGTGCACACTGTCACAATTCGGTACCCGTTCTGATATGACCTGAGATATTGCTAGGATGTAAAACTCCAACAACCAACCAAGCAAACAACAGCTGCACCCAGCTGAGCCATCATATTTCCAGTGACCGAGATGGAGGGGGGGGGAGGCTGTAATCGATTAGTACATCCGGTACAAATGTAGGTGGCGCTACGTTCGCCATCGCATCAAGCTCCGTGAAGAAATGTTTAACCAATAGACTAGTCACGGTTCCGCCTGCGCATGCGCTGAAAACGGCGTTGGCAGCAAAGCAAAGGCGTCCGGCCATTGAGTTTGCCGATACACGTAGGGCAAAACTTCGATTTTATTCAAAATTAATAAAAAAATACATAACAATTTGGTACAAACATGGATGGAAGGATGCAATATAATAATATAATGGATATGTTTAAGAGACAACTCTCCATAATTAATCACTTTGAACTAAGAAACATACAATTTCAGTCACTTTACAAGCTGATGTTTGCATCACCATTGATTAGACATAAGTCATTCTTCTTCTAAATATTAAAATGTTAAATGTGTCAACAAAAACTTGTTTCAAAGAAATATATATCCAATATCTGGTTAACCCTACTCATTTTCTATTTCTACATATGTCATTAACCATAGGATATAAATAAAAACATGAATACAATAAATACAACTGACTCTGGCTATGGCTCTAACACTAGTCTGAGTGCACAGATTTGTCTAGATCTAAATGCACATGGCATAAAATGTGCTGATTATATTGATGTAAATGCAATGCTGGATAAAAATTAATATCTTAATTTATTATATATATTTTTTTAGTTAGTGTTCTATGTTTCAAACAAGAGCTGAGATGAGCTGAAACTAGCACATTTCATAACTGCACCCAGTGTCTTAGTATGTGCCATGTGGTTCTCGTGAGTTTGTTTTGCTCTGATGCATCCCACAATGCAACGCGCGACTGGAATGGCGATGGAGTCTATTTCGGCGAACTGAATATCACTTTACAGCACCACTGGAAGTGTAACGGGAGTGGCGCAAACTAATTGGTTCTAGAACGCCGGCAGACGACAATTTTACGCCGATAAAAATAGTCTTTTTCCATGCAGTCTGTGCTGCTGTGTTGTCACCCACAACATTACTTCTAAGGGGGTGGGGCTTGGTGGTGGAAATCCTCTATAACACCCTTTCCACAGAGCAGGATTGTACACCATTTGGTATTGGATCCACTGATATTTACACTATATATGCCGGGGCATATTTACACTATATATATATATATGCAGTATGTAGGTATTGCAATACCTCAGGGAGTTTGACGCCCCTGCCTTGCAGAGTTGTAAACCACTACCTTGTGGTACAGGTTCTTGACAGAACCGAAGGCTAAGGGAGCAAACCCTAAACAGAAAACCATGTCACTGTGGCAGCATCAAGGGCAGTTGATGTATGGAACTCCCAACATCTCCCGCCCAGCCACTGCAGGGACAAATAGTTTTGTGCCTGTCTGGACATGTTCTTGCCAGTGTGAAACCCCTATTGGCTCCATGAGAGAGTGCCGCTGGTAACTTGTAAAAGCCAGCAGCACTTCACCACTTTTGCAGGCAGCTTTCATGAAATGTACACCTGCACAATTAAGAGCGACTCATGGACATCACTCTCACAGCAGTGAGCTAAATGGAGAGCGGTAGTCAAGTAATGAAAGCAGTCTTTGTCGCATCGCAACCGACAGCATGATGATGATGATATGTGTATTGGTGATGTGTTATATGTTTTTGAAAAAAGAAGAGAGCAAAACAAAGGAAGACAATCCCAGAATCATGCAATACCATGTGATACATATTCACCAAATGCAAAATACTTTTATTGATCTGGAATTGTATGCAGTTACTATTACAACTAATAGTTCATTTATATTACATATAATACTTTAAAGTGTCGAACAGGATTTGCATATGGTTATTATTGCAACTGATAGTTTCATTTATGTACCAACAAATTGCACTGAACGGCCGGAAGACCAGTGCTCTGGCGCTGACAAATGGCATTATTCACTGAATAATTTACATTTTAGTAAAAAAAAGAGAAAAATACCGAGCTGCTAGCTACAACATCAGCTTTTCATTTCCATCGAAGTTCAGAAGTTGTTTCCCTCCTTCCCACGAAAGGTTAGTGATTTAAGTTGAAAAGGAATGTAGGTGAGAACGGTTACTATCAGACAGACACTATTGCCCCGGGCACATACACGTTAGTGAACGTAGTTGAACGTAGTTGAATGTAGTTGAACATAGTTGAACGTAGGATAGATTAACTTGGGTCAAACATGGTGTAAGTACGTTAAACTATGGTGAAAAACGTTAAAGTACGTTAGGATTTGGTATGGATAAATACATTACGGCATGGATGCCGATATGTTTAGCTATATTCAGTGACCTTCAGCTATGTTCAGCTACGTTCAGCTACATTCAGCTACATTAGCTACATTCAACTATGTAAAACTACATTCAACTACGTTCAACTATGTTCAACTACATTCAACTACGTTCAACTACGTCCAACTACGTTCAACTATGTTCAACTACATTCAACTACGTTCAACTACGTTCAACTACGTTCAACTACGTTCAACTACGTTCAACTACGTTCAACTACGTTCAACCACGTTCAACCACGTTCATCCACGTTCAACTAGGTTCAACTACGTTCAACTAGATTCAACTAGATTCAACTAGGTTCAACATACTTTAGCCTCCATTACGGTCAACTATGTCCAAGTATGCTAAAGTATACTAGAGTACACTACCGTATGCGAGAGCACATTAAGAGTACAGTGACTTCGCCACAGTACGTTGGCCACTAATGTAGCGCTCTTTTGAATTAAATTGGAACTCACGGCCACCCACATTATTACCAAGTTAGACATGCCGGAGAAGTATGGATGCTGGTATGTTCAACTATGTTCAACTACATCCAACTACGTCCAACTACATCCAACTACGTCCAACTATGTCCAACTGCGTCCAACTACGTCCAACTATGTTCAACTACGTCCAACTTCGTCCAACTAGGTCCAACTATGCCCAACTACGTCTAACTACGTTCAACTACGTTAGCCTCCACTACATTCAACTACCTCCATTAAGGTGTATGTGAACGGTCCTTTAGAATCCTCCAAATATAGTTTATCCCATCGTTACTAATGTAGTAGTCTGCACTAATGTCTCAGGCAAGGAGGTGTGGGTAGTGTGGTGACATCAGGGAGCCTAGGTGGTGTAATGGTTAGCGCACTGTCCCAGAAAGCAAAGCGATGTGGGTTTGAGTCCCGCTCTAGGCGCAATATTTCCCATGTTCATCACCCCCCCACCGTAAACCATCCCAAACTACCACAAGTCATTGGTGGCCTGCGCCACATTCAGGATACGCCTCCGAGTCTTCTCGGAGAAACTCCTGACATCACAGTAGTCTGAACGGCAAAAGCAGTAGGTTGCCTTAAAAATTTCCGCCGCTATAGGGGGCAGCCATTTGCAATGGAAAAGAAGCTCTGATTGGCTGAAACCACTGAATTTGGTGGCCATTTTCGAGGCGCTTTTTGTCTCCATTCTGAAAATAGAGACCGCGCCGAGATGACTCGGAGGCGTAACCTGAACGCAAATAAGCCAAAAGACGTCTCGGAGACCCCTCCGGGTCGACTCCGAGGCATACCCTGAACGCAGGCCCTGGTCTCCCAGTGGGTCAGCACTATAAAGTCGCCATGAGTGCACATTGTCACAAGTCAGTACCCGTCCTGATATGACCGTAGATGTTGCTATGATGTAAAACAACAACAAACAAAACAAACCACCATTTTTTTTTTAAATATCAAAACCTGCAACAAATAAATTGAGTGCCTAAATCCCGAGCGAATATTCCAACCCATCCCCTTGACCTTTGATGGATTGGTGTTGTTGTTTGTTGTTGTTTTATGTCCTAGCAACATCTTAGGTCATATCGGAACGGGTACCGACTTGTGACAGTGCACTCTCATGGCGACGTTTTAGTGCTGCCCCACAGGGAAACCAGGCCGCCAGCACCATGACCTGATATCCCACCCAGTCACATTATCCTGATGCTGAGCCGACCCGTCATTGCCCTATCCTAATAAAAAACCTGGCTTGGAAGTGACAAGTATCAATTTTTAATTCATTGGCTTGAGTCGACCAGGATTCAAACACACAAACTTATGGGTTTGGAGCTAACGATCTCCCAAAACAGGAGACGGATGCTCAACTCATTTGGCCAGCCTGTCTGGTACCTTTTGATGGAACAACTCTAATGCCACACCCTCCTATGGGGAACCACTGCTGCGACATTTCCAATTTCAGATCATGTTTGCGAATGTCAGATCAGCGGTTCATTGTTGTGACAGAAAGCAGCTACTTTTAATAAATAAACAGATTCTGACGGGGAAAACAACTTCTTTTTATTTTGTTTTTGTTTCGACGCATCGTTGTGTCTCATTCTTCCAATCGCTGTTACTCCAATTATTTCCATTATATTGTTGTCTGGGGACAGGGGGTTGATGAAAATGGGAAATATGGCGCCTCGAGCAGGACTCGAACCCACATCTCTTTGCTTTCCAGGCCAGTGTGCTAACCATTACACCACCTAGGCTCACTGATATCACCATACTACCCATGCCTACCTGTCTACCTCAGAGGTCAGTGCAGACTACTACACTAACCATTACACCACCTAGGCTCCCTGATATCACCACACTAGCCACGCCTACCTGTCTATGTGGCTACTTGCCTCAGAGGTCAGTGTAGACTACTACACTAACCATTACAACACCTATACTCCCTGATATCACCACAGTACTCACGCCTACCTGTATATGTGGTTACTTGCCTGAGAGGTCAGTGCAGACCACTACACTATGTATGTGGGTCATTCTCTGAAACTGGGTACTATACATTTAGTATCCATGTTGCATTGGACACAATTATATATTTATTTTTTAAATATCAAGTCAAATAATTATTGTTGACTTTTGTTATTAAATATCTTAGCAATACCATATATATGTATTTAATTGTATCCCACAAAGCGTATCAAAGGTATGCTTACATGATTTTGTGCTAAAGTGAAAATGTGAAATTTTCATAGTAATGCTGAACACCCGGCTAAGGAACGACAAGTATCAATTTTGTAAGCCGGCTGGGATTCGAACTCCTGACCTTCTGCACGGGAAGCCTATACTCTAGCGACCCCGCCACCATGTCAGGTGAGTGCGGTGTTAGCCTCCTCCTCGTCGGGCGGCACTATAAAGTCGCCATGAGTGTGCACTGTCACAAGTCAATACCTGTCCTGATATGACTTTAGATGTTGCTAGGATGGAAAACAACAAACAAAAAATCTTACTCTACAGAGTTGGCTTATGGTTATACACGGCCAGCAACAAGCGGTATATTCAGCATATTTAGTATATTCTGCATTGACGATGGCTGGTCACACACAGCTCTGGAACCAGCTGTGACATTGGCAGCCCAGACCGGGCAGAGTGATGCTATGAATTAATCACTTTGTCTCTATATGACGGCGCCTCGTTCTGGACCCCTTGCTGTTTCAGAGATGCGGAGACTGCTCCGCCTTCTAATTAATGGCTCCCGCCATTCTACTCATCTCAGGTAGCCTGGTTAATGAATACAGTCTACCTGTATCGCTCAAGGCAGATTAGTCATAGTGACTTTACAGTGCTGCCCCACTGGTAGACCAGGCCGCCAGAACCATGACCCAATATCCCATACTGTGCTAACCAGTCCTGGTCCTATGCTTGTTATGCTGAGTACCAGGCTAACTAGCGATAAATATCAATTTTGTAAGTCATTGGTTTGACTCGGCTGGGATTCGAAATCCTGACCTTCTGCACGGGAAGCCTATGCTCTAGCGACTCTGCCACCATGTCAGGTGAGTGCATTGTTAGCATCCTCCTCGTCGGGCAGCACTATAAAGTCACCATGAGTGTGCACTGTCACAAGTCAATACCTATCCTGATATGACATTAGATGTTGCTAGGATGTAAAACCCAAACAAACTTACTCTATCGAGTTGGCTTATGGTTATACACAGCCAGCAACAAGCGGCATATTCAGCATAATTAGTATATTCTGCATTGACGATCACTGGTCACACACAGCTCTGGAACCAGCTGTGACATTGGCAGCCCAGACTGTGCAGAGTGACGTTATGAATGAACCAGTTTGTCTCTATATGACGCCGCCTCGTTCTGGACCCCTCGCTGTTTCACAAATGCGGAAACTGCTCGGCCTTCTAATTAATGGCTCCCTCCGTTCTACTCCTCTCAGGGAGCCTGGTTCACAAATACAGTCCACCTGTGTATCACTAGGGCCGTAAACGATTAACGCGACCCGGGCGACTCTGGTCACCCGAGTCATCAGAATTTCAAATCGAACACTGCAAGTGGAGTCGAGAAATACATGTGCCATGTGCAAAATGACCCGACCCCAGTAACCCACTTCTTGGCTGGGGTTTGCTAGGAGCGATGACATCACATCTGTGCTGGTACCTGTAGGATAACAGCTACCAGTACAAGTCCTACATGTTGTTTTAATGATTTTTTTTTAATAACCCAGATTGTCAGCTTCTACAATCATAAAATACTCTAAATCCTATTTTGTTGTACATATATCGGTTATTGAAAAAAAAAAAAAAGTTTTAGATTAAGCCACCATTTTGTCCACCCGAGCGTATTCGTTTATTTATCCAGAGTCTGTTGGATGTGCGCATGCGCCAAAAAGTGGCTCGGGTGACCCGAGTTGATTAATCGATTACGCCCCCATGAGTGCACACTGTCACGACCAGACAGGTTGGCCGAATGAGTTGAGCGTCCGTCTCCTGTTTCGGGAGATCGGTGGATCCGAACCGATGGGTTTGTCGGTTCGAACCATGGTCGACTCAAACCATGACATACAAATTTATACTTGTCGCTTCCTAGCCAGGAACTTGGCATTATTAGGATAGGGCAATGACCGGTTGGCTCAGTGTCAGGATAATGTGCCTGAGCGGGATATCAGGCCATGGTGCTGGTGGCATGGTCTCCCACTGGGTCAGCACTATAAAGTCAGCATAGGCGTGCACTGTCACAAGTCGGTACCCATCCTGATATGACCTTTGATGTTGCTAGGATGGAAAACAACAACAAACAAACAAAATATTGCGATGCTGAGGATTATGACTTCTAAATACTTACACTAGCTACAGACACCGTCATTAAGTTACTATACTATATTATTATTAACCGCAGTGTAGGCCTTTGACCTTTTAACCTTTGCCACCAGGTTTCTTATGAACATTGGCCCCGTCTAATCAACAATCCACCAACACTTTTTTTCCCAACATCTCTGGATACTGTTTTCTAGTTGGAACTAGCTCTTTGTTTGTTTGTTTGTTGTTGGTTTAAGTCCTAGCAACATCTAAGGTCATATCAGGACGGATTTGGAATTAGCACTGGTTCTGGTAATTTGCACCATGTCCCGGGCGGGATGCGCTGATAAAACAGGCAAGTTGCTGAAAGGAAAATAAAAAGAGCATTGGCAACCTGCAGTCAAATATAACCAAGCACCGCGAGACACAGAGAGAGACAGAGTGAGATATACAAAGGCAGACAGAGACACAGAGAGACATACAGAGACAGACAAAGGCAAACGGAGACAGAGAGAAACAGAGAGAGAGACAGATAGAGACACAGAGAGACATACAGAGAGAGGAAGATAGAGGCACAGAGAGACATACATAGAGAGAAAGACAAAGGCCGACAGAGGCAGAGAGAAACAGAGAGAGACAGAGACAGAGACAGATAGAGACACAGAGAGACATAGAGAGACATACAAAGGCAAACAGAGACAGAGAGAAACAGACAGACAGATATATACATAGAGAGACATACAGAAAGATACAGATAGAGGCACAGAGAGATATACAGAGAGACATACAAAGGCGGAGAGAAACAGAGAGGGACATAGACAGATAGAGACACAGAGAGACATACAGAGACATACAAAGGCAGACAGAGGCGCACAGAGACACATAGAGAGACAGATACGCCAGACAGAGACACATAGAGACATACAGAGATAGAGAAAGGCAAACAGAGAAAGAGAAACATAGAAAGAGACAGGTAGAGAGACATAGAGGCATACAGAGAGACAGACAAAGGCAGACAGAGGCAGATAACACCAACACTACAACTGGCCAGCATTGAAAACAAGCCTGGGTACCCGGGCTTATATGCTATGGACAGTATAAATACAGCCTCAATAAAAATAAAAAGGAAACAAAGATAGAAACAGAGAGAGAAAGATAGAGACATAGAGAGACATACAGAGAGATAGACACAGGCACACATATACAGAGAGAGACACAGAGATAGACACATATAGAGAGACAGAAAGAGAGACAGAGAGAAAACAGAGAGAGAAACATAGAGACATACAGAGAGACAGACAAAGTTAGACAGAGATAGAGAGAGAGACAGAGGCAGATACAGAGACAGAGAGAAAAACAGAGAGAGAAACAGAGAGAGAAACTTAGAGAGACATACACTGATACAGAGAGACAGACCAAGTCAGACAGAGACAGAGACAGAGAGAGAAACAGAGAGAGAGAGACAGAGAGAAAATAAGAAGACAGGATTGGATGTGTTGATGTGTGGGTTTGTGCTGCTGATGTTAGTTTGATTCGTGTGGTTATCACACGAGTGACACTTTGACAGCTTGTTTCCGGTTGGACACACGTCTTTTATTTGTGATTTTAACCCAAGTATGAGTGAGAGGGTCGCGAAGTTTGGGGGGGGGGGGGGGGGGGGGGGGGGGGAGAGGAGGAGGAGGAGGAGGACGGTGTCACCCTGATGTGATGAGATGAGATGGGTGTGGGACTTGAGTGTGGGTGGAGGTCTCATAATGGGGGAGGGTCTCATAATGGGGAGGGTCTCATAATGGGGAGGGTCTCATAATGGGGGAGGGTCTCATAATTGGGGAGGGTCTCATAATAGGGGTTGGGGGTTGGGAGGGTGGTTCCCTGATATTGACGAGTGAGGGAATGGGGGGGCCCTTATGTTGGTGAGTGAGGAGTGGGGGGTGGGGGAATCTCATGATGTTAGTGAGTGAGGGGATGAGGGGGGGGGTCCCTTATGTTGGTGAGTGAGGGGTGGAGGGGTAGGGGACTATCATGATGTTACTGAGTGAGGGGATGGGGGGGGGGTCCCTTATGTTGGTGAGTGAGGGGTGGAGGAGTGGGTTGATTGATTGGTGGTTGCTTTACGCCATGTCAGCAGCATAGGCCATATTCATGCGAGAAATGTTTGTTTTTTGTTCAAACCATCGCTTTTACATGTAAAAGCAGACAATCAATTATGTCCCAATAGATACTCTTTAAATTAGAAAGCTCACAATCATATATTTGTGGTCAAGGGAAACAAATTTGCATAGAAAAAGAAAAGTTTTATTAATAATTGATAGAATCTATTTAGTAAACTATATGAGGTGGTACAGTCCAGCTGCCCTCAAAAAGGCTAAAATGTTTTCCTGTTTTACCTTAGTAAAAAGGTCATGCATACTGTCTGCAGTGTAGAACCGTTGGCGCAGGGCCAAAAAATCAACGCAACTTAGTAAAATGTGTTTGAGTGTCAGCGGGGACTGACACCCAATACATTCAGGGGGAGGTTCCCCCTTGAGCAGAAAAGCATGTGTAAGCCACGAGTTGCCAATACGGCAGCGGCTGACCACATGGTCCCGCCGACCTCCCATGAGTCTGTGGTGGCTTTCCCACAGATGTTCAATTTCTTTAAGTTTATTAATGTTTTCATCCCACTCATGTTGCCATTTCAGATCAGAGTGAGGGATCAGACACGGTTCAAGATCACAGTTCAGGGCCTTCTTCGCAGCCCGATCAGCTCGTTCATTTCCTTGTATGCCGGCATGGCCAGGCACCCTGCACAGGTGGATGTCATACCCATCCGTTGTCATTGGTTCATTTTATAAATGACCATTGCTAGAATAGGGTGATTCGTTTTCAGTCCAGCAACAGCCAGGAGGCAAGAGAACGAATCACTGTATATAACAAATTGAAGTCTAAAGAGTTTTGTTAGTGGATAAGATATATCTGAAATACCACTGCCTAATGACAAGTTATCTACGCATTTTCTTAGAGACTTAACCTCACCCTGAATCGTTTTCAGAACGTGACTATCTGAACTAGAGGATTTAGAACCTCTTTGAGAAGAGAAAGACTTGGAGAAATCTAAAGAAGAACTATTCAGACTATCCATTTGATCACAAATAGCTAAATTACTAAGATGTGATTTAGCACATCTCTGCTGCCTAATAATAGACCTATCACTAAGTATCAACATTTCAAAGGCTTCTTCAAGAGTTTTAGGACGATTTGTCTCTACATACCACATGGTATTATCATCAAGTAAGGAGTCAAGAAATCTAGAAAGAAGTATCTTGAAGGTATCAGTACCAACGACTGCAGAAGGAAGATTCCAACCGTTAGCTGCAGCAGTTTTGAACTGCTGACAGTATGCAGCTACTGTTTCCCCTTCATTTTGCTCCATAGCCATTACAATTCCTTTTAAATGACTATGTTCATCTGCCTTTAGTAGAGTCGAAGATATTACTTCTTTTATTTCTTCCCAAGACTTAGCACCTTTATGTTGAAAAGCAGTAAAGAGAACTTCATGCAATGTACAGTTGCATTTGACAAAACAAAGCGGATTATATCCAAGTCTGAAAGATCAGCCAGAGTCCCAATCATCATGCTGTCGGTCGTGATGCGACAAAGACTGCTTTGATTACTTGACTGCCGCTATCCATTTAGCTCTCTGCTGTGAGAGTGATGTCCATGAGTCGCTCTTAATGTCTCTCAGCTTCAGGTTTCTCTTGATGGTATCCTTGAACCTGAGACGAGGGCACCCTCTCTTTCTGTAACCAGAAGGCAGTTGAGAGTAGAGGATCTGCTTTGGTAGCCGGTCTGATGACATCCTCATGAGGTGTCCAGTCCACTGGACATTGTTTTTGATCAGAAGATCTTCCATAGAGGGCAGCCCCGTCCGTTTGAGAATTTCCTTATTTGTCACTTTGTCATTCCAGGTTATCCTCATGATTGAGCGCAGATGTCGCATCATGAAGGCATGCAGCTTTTTCACCTGTCATCTGTACACTGGCCAGGCCTCGTCTTCGTATAGTAGAGTGGATAGCACGATTGCAGGTAGATCTTGCCTTTGACCCACATGGACATATGGTGGTTGTTCCAGAGTCTCTGGCATAGTCGGCTGAAAGATGTGCTAGCCTTGGCCATCTTCCTCTGTATTTCAGCATCAATGCGTCCATCACTTGATACATTTCATGAAAGATGCCTGCAAAGGTGTTGAAGTGCTGCTGGCTTTTGCAAGTTACCAGCGGTACTCTCTCGGGGAGCAAATAGAGGTTTCACATCGGCAAGAACATGTCCAGTCAGGCGCAAAACTATTTGTCCCTGCAGTGGCTGGTCAGGAGATGTTGGGAGTTCCATACATCAACCGCCCTTGATGCTGCCACAGTGCCATGGTTTTCTGTTCAGGGTTTGCTCCCTTAGCCTTCGGTTCTGTCAAGAACCTGTACCACAAGGCAGTGGTTTATAACTCTGCAGAGCCGGGGCGTTAAACTCCCTGAGGTGTAGATAGCATACCCATCCCAATACATTCTATTAAATCTATCCAGTTGTGCAACGCTCCCCTGTCTGACCCATGCAATAAGGGTACAGACTTACTCTACGCTTTCAAAGAACTATTGTGTACCTCTATGCTCTACTTGCAAAAGCTCACATGCTTCTCTACGTTCTTTCCTATCTTCTCTTAATTCTGTACGTTCCCTTACATTAGACAAACGTTCTCCATTTTCTTCTCTAATAAAGTCAAGACTCTGTGCCATAAATTTACTCCATGCTTCTATCTCTCCAGTTTCAGCTGTATAGTTACCCGAATCACACTCACCTTTAAACCAATGCTAAAATTCATCAAGCAATTGATCCTCCTTTGCATGTGTGACTGGCATTTTCAAGCTGCTGTTTTATGCAGTGGTAGAAATAATTTAAATAATTGTATCCAAGTATAATTTTTGCCTGTAAAGTAGAAGAAATTGTAAAAAACGTTGTAGTGTATTACTACACTCCCCCGTTCATCTCAAGGTTAAAGAAATTACCGAAAGTAGTCCCAATTAAAAATATATTCTACCGGCTACGCGAGGCTTCAATAATGGCAAATTACAGATATATCACTACCAAACTAATGTTCCTTCTAAGAATAGCAACATTTTGTTGGAAAAGTCGTCGACAAGCCAATTTCAACCGAATTTTAACCTCTAAATCGATGAAGTAATAACAAATATATAGCAGAAAAAACACTACCTACACAACTCACCAAACAACTCGTAGCCAATTTGTTCTATGCTTTTAAAATTAACACTGTCTTAGTAACTACCACAGTCACCACCCATCATATCCGAAACTATCCAATTGTACTAACCGTCAATTTAATTTAGAATAGAAATCATTTTAAATACATCATAGTCTAACTATAGTCATAATAACCGTCATGGTTATCAATATATAAAACTGAACCATTATATAAAGTTGTAATAAACTAGTTGCGCAGTTGTGGTGTTCTTTGATTGATTGATTGATTGGTGGTTTCTTTACGCCGTGTCGGCAGCATAGGCCATATTCATTAATTTTAGGGGTTTTTCTTTGGTAAACATTTTGATTTACCTGAAAATAATCTTTCTTCAGTCTTCTGGACACGCTTAACTTTAGTTATTTACACTATTTAATTATAAGAACAAGATTAAAGAGAATGAAACAGGATTAAGTGGCGTTCTCTGTGGCGGAGTGGTTAGAGTGTCTGACTTTTTTCTAGGTTGGACTCCTAATCTGAAGGTCGGTGGTTCGATTCCCCGTGCCCCCATCTCTGCCAATTTGGATTTCCACCGCTGCGTATAACTTACAGCGACATCAAAGGCCAGTTGCTCTCATTCCATGTCTATGTGGTGTGGGAGGTTAAAAATCCCTTGGGTCGGTAAAAGTGTAGGCTCGGGCTTTCTATCGACAAACTGTCTGATGGTGAAAACAAGCCTATTCAGGCTTATCGATGATAGGCATGTGCAGTATAAATCTTCAACAACAACAACTAACCATATAGTGTCAATAACCGTCGTGGTCACCAGTTTGTAAATTGAACCACTATATAAACTCTTTATAGTCTAACTATATTGCCTACTGTATAGTGTTAATAAATGTTGTGGTCGCCAGTTTGTAAAGGCTACTGCTCGAATCTGCGGTTATGTAGGCAGGCTATAGTGAAATAAATGCAGGCAAAGAGAAAGGAAGAGTATAAAGTGTGAAAGAAGAGAGAGAGTCAAGCCCTCTGGTTTATTATTTATATGGTACATGGATTCAGTATAGAGTATCACCCCACCCTATTCTCTCAATGTGAAACAAGCATTTCTAGCTCTACAAATGGGGATCCAGCATTCTTGGTCCCCATGGTAACCAGTAATCTGCCCAGCACCACCAAGCTGTGTGGCGCCCCTGGCCACCACCTTCCTTGAGCTTGCGTGTGGTAATCCTGATTAGCAGAGAGTGAGGGGGTAGTGTGTAAGGCTCGGAGTGCCCCTTACACACTATCCCAGATAGCACACAGCCGTCGGCCCGACGTCGGCTATTGGTCGCACCGTCGCCACCGACTTTCCACCGTCGGGCCACCGTCGGGCCGACGTTGGTGTTCTGACGTTGGCTTTCAATCCCTTTCCACCGACTTTCCACTGTCGGGCCACCGTCGGGCCAACGGTGGTGTTCTGACGTTGGCTTTCAATCCCTTTCCACCGACTTTCCACTGTCGGGCCACCGTCGGGCCAACGGTGGTGTTCCGACGTTGGCTTTCAATCCCTTTCCACCGACTTTCCACCGTCGGGCCACCATCGGCCGACGGTGGTGTTCCAACATTGGGTTTCACTCCCTTTCCACCGTCGAGCCACCGTCGAGCCGACGGTGGTGGTTCACCGCTGGTTTCCATTGACTTTCCACATTTGGGCCACCGTCGAGCCATCATCGGGCCGACGGTGGTGTTCCGACGTTGGCTTTCAAGCCCTTTCCACCGTTGAGCCACCGTCGAGCCGACGGTAGTGGTTCGCTGCTGGTTTCCACTGACTTTCCACATTTGGGCCACCATCAAGCCACCATCGGGCCAATGGTGGTGGTGCGCACATGCGCAGTTCTTTAAATTTGGTTTCCGGCTCGAGTCGCCAGTGGAACATGGGCGATCGTTGAGCAGCGTTCTTTTTCAACAAATAACTCCAGAAATCGCAGGAATTTTAAGGAATTATTTAACAGGTTTGTTTATTAATATGTTTAGATTATTTTGTAAAAGTTTTGTAATTTATTACGACGTATTAATGGAATTATTCGTGTTAATACGATTTAAATTATTCGGTACGGAATGTTGTAGAAGCACGGCCATCTTGGTTTTTTCCGGCAAAATGGACAAAACAGCGTCGGCCCGATGGCGGCTGCCGCCGTAGGCCCGACACAATATATTTATTCAAAATTAATAGAAAACCTTTTAAATTTAATATAATCTTTTTGGTAAAGATGTTTTCTATATATGTGTACCAAGCGATTTGTTATTAGGTTGTGTGGTTTTAGAGATATTTCACTTTTCACTAACACTAACCCTAATATCCCTAAAACCACACCACATAGAAACAAATCGCTTGGTACACATATAGAAAACATGTTCACCAAAAAGATTATATTAAATTTATAAGGTTTTCTATTAATTTTGAATAAATATATTGTGTCGGGCCTACGGTGGCAGCCGCCGTCGGGCCGACATTGTTTTGTCCAACCTCCCGCCGTCGGCTCGACGGCGGCCGCCGCCGTCGGGCCTACGGCGAATGCCGCCTTCGGCGCTATCGGGCCTACGGCGAATGTCGCCGTCGGGCTTACGGCGGATACCGCTGTCGAGGCGATGGCGTGAGGTTGGACAAAACAACGTCGGCCCAACGACGATTTCCACCGTTGGTCCGGCGTCCGGCCGACATCGGGCCAATCGCTGTGTGCTATCTGGGATCTTACTAGTACCACAATGTCTATCTACCTATCAATCAAGCACTACCAGCAACTACATAAACACATCTATGCACCTCACCATGTATACCTGTTTCACAATAGAACATTTGCATTCCCTCACCAATCATCCAATGCATCATTAATGGAATATTTTACATTGTGATAGGGCACGGATGGCCAGTTCTTCCTGTACTCTATACCGGAAGACGGAGACAAGACAAGAATAGACGTATGTTTCCATGGTATATTTCTATCCTCAGCCCATCACAGTTTCACAGAATCACGTGACCAGCCCCATAACCAGCCAAGTCGCAAGTAATGTTTCAAGATGGGGGGTTATAGGGAGGGGGGGGGAGATGCTAGCCGGTCACAGTAGGGGGGGGGGGGCCACCCAGGGACCCACCCTCCGGCTAGCCTGCTGCCACCTGTCACCATAGGCGTACAACAGTGGCCAGTGTAGTTGCTCCTGCCACTGTGTGATTGTGAGGCTCATGAATGGACTACTACAATATTGTTAAATGATCTGACATTTTTCAACAAAATCCTGACATCAGTTAGCTATTACAAAATAATAGACAATTTCACTTCGGAAGCCTAATGTTGGTTAAATGTTGTAAAATGATAGCAAATTATTATCAGATTTTCAATTTGGTAAATACATTGCAAAATAGACACTACTGCAACCTAATATAAGCCTTATATCAGTTAGATGTTGGAAAATGAACAAAATTATTTACATGCATGTTGACATCAGAAATCTATAGGTGGCAGCACCGATTTGTTGACGTTTTGGAATTAAATCAATGTCCATTATAGCCATTTGGGTTCAAACCCGACATGGCTATTAATATACAGTCTACTCTGTCTATAACAGACACCCATGAGTCTGGAGCAAGATCCCGTTATAGAGAGAGATCCGTTATAGGCAGAGATTGACTGACGGAATGGGTTGAAACCAATGTTTTTATTTTATACTTGACTGACTAGGACGGTCCTTACCAAGCCATTTCTACAATTGGTCCACATAAGACAGCTGTCCGTTAGACACAGAGGTAATGTGGTAGTGGTGTTCTCTTTGGCGCAGTGGTTAGAGTGTCTGACTTTTTTCTAGGTCGCACTCCTAATCTGAAGGTTGGTGGTTCGATTCCCCATGCCCCCACCTCTGCCAATTTGGATTTCCACCGCTGTGTATAACTTACAGCGTCATCAAAGGCCAGTTGCTTTCATACCATGTCTATGTGGTGTGGGAGGTTAAAAATCCCTTGGGTCGGTAAAAGTGTCGGCTCAGGCTTTCTATCGACAAACTGTCTGATGGTGAAAACAAGTCTATTCAGACTTATCCATGATAGGCAGTATAAATCTTCAAGAAAATGCTATTAAATTAAAGGGGTGAC
>CM059203.1:38423805-38447385 GCA_030323885.1 Branchipolynoe longqiensis
CCACTCCAGCATCCAAGAATAATAATGCTCTCTGCCAATATATAATTCTTAACCGAAAATCCGTATATTTTTACACCCTGAAATAACATGTCAACATTCTAATATTGGGAAAAATCGGGAAATTGGTAAAATACGATAATTTATGTTAATTAGGTGCCCAGCCATGCAAATATCAGACACCCACCCTATCTATGGAAGGGCACCGCCAGAGAAGATTGACAGACCTCAGTGGTCTCCAGTATTCAGGGTGCTGATGGCAGGGATCGGAGGAAGGGATGGCGGAATTGGTAGCGCTGGTTCCACTTATAGGCAGTATGTGTGAGCTGTGCAACTTATGCTGCCAACAAATGGCGGACTTACTGAAATAAGTCAACTTACACCGCCAGCAGATGGTGGGGCTGCCACCCCTTATCTGGTTTCCCGTGCTGGTGATTATAGGCCCGGATAAAGCAATGACATTCCAAATTGATACTTGTAGCTACCTTGGCTGAAGCTCGGCATTGCTAGGATAGGGAAGGGGTTGGTTTGCTAAGCAGCAGGATAATATGACTGAGTGTGGTACTTTACCAATCAACAAGGTAAAACATAAACAATTCTTAAGAGTTTTTAAAACCAACTGGGTTATATCGCCTCATGTAATTTTGGACAGTTTTTGTGAATTAATTTTCATTTTCAGTTGACACAAGTCTAACCACATCAAACTTGCATCAGAGATGGTTTTTGCTATCATTTTGTAAAAATATATGGACTTTTGGTCATGTTAGACGAGTTGGGGGAAAACATTTATATCTCGGGCGACAGAGTTGGGGACCATTGTCATGTAATAGAAAAGCAATGGGTGCCCACCAGCTGTGTGACATAAGAAAGCTATGTGTAAATGTTATGATGCACAGTGACTTTGATTGTGATACGATGTCCAGATAGAAAGATACTGTTACTTGTTACAGAAGTGTTCCCTCCATGCTGCAGGAAGGGTGCACATGGAGTGGAAGCATCTACATATAGTTACTAGAACTGTATCACAAACTACTTGTTATCACAGGACCGCTGGTCAAGCACACCAGTCATTCTGCATATATTATGGACACCACCTCCACGGAGGTTGAGTGACTGGTGACCCTTTTGGCTGTACAGGGTGCCTGGTGGCTGGCTGTGTGAGCCCAGACACCTTATACTCCTAGCACTTGCTATGCAGACACACTCACTCTAGAAGTACTGAAGAAGCAGTGCAGAACACTGAGCTGAGTGGTAGAATAGACAAGACTGAGTGGTAGAATAGATACCACTAGATTTTCGCCATGAATATGTCCCTCGCTGCAGACACAGCGTCAAACCATCAGCAATCAATCAAATCAATCAATTAATTCTTCGATGAAAGGGGTTCACTGAACTAGTTTTAACAATAACAACACAAGGAAACCACACCACACATCATATTATACTTGTTATCAGAATTGCACTGGAGAATAGAATTTAACTGCATCAAATTCTACTAGTAAAATAGCTTTGTATTCGCCGTGCATATTAGTACAAAATTGCAGTAACCATGACACTGACAATATAAGATGTACACTCTGTTATCTCTCAATGCTGTTGGGTAACAACACTATTCTTCTTTTTTCTTCTTTTTGTCTTTGTATCAAACGCTTTTTTATTTTAAACTATATTATAAACGGGAATGAATGTAACATGATATTGCCGGAAGACCAGTGCCTCGGCACTGAATATATACCTTTATTCGCTGAATAAAATTATCATTTACCAAAAAAACAAGACTGGAAGCTGGGGGGGGGGGGCACATACCGTCTTAAGACTTCACATGGAAGTGTTCCAATGAGAACTTTTCCCTGGCTGAGGTCCAGATTAATGCTCTTTATTTGAACCAGCGTTCCACCTTCTGGGGGTCCAAATCTCGGCGAAATCTGGCCACATTCAAGGAAGAATTGATAAGTCAGAATTGGTTTGTTAGTTCGTAACTTGCTACCCCCAAAACGTCACTATTCATCATGCAGTAGGATGTTAATGGACTTGTCAGCTGATTTTATCTCACAGGAATTTGTTGTATAAATATTCGTTTTATTCTAATAATATTCAATCATTTTGTACTTAGAACTACTAATAATACTACAGTCTACTCTGTCAATAACGGCCTCTATCAATAACGAATCTCTGTCAATAACAGCAAAAAGTGCTGGTCCCATCATGTCACCCCTTTAATTTAATAGCATTTTCTTGAAGATTTATACTGCCTATCATGGATAAGTCTGAATAGACTTGTTTTCACCATCAGACAGTTTGTCGATAGAAAGCCTGAGCCTACACTTTTACCGACCCAAGGGATTTTTAACCTCCCACACCACATAGACATGGTATGAAAGCAACTGGCCTTTGATGACGCTGTAAGTTATACACAGCGGTGGAAATCCAAATTGGCAGAGGTGGGGGCATGGGGAATCGAACCACCAACCTTCAGATTAGGAGTGCGACCTAGAAAAAAGTCAGACACTCTAACCACTGCGCCAAAAGAGAACACCACTACCACATTACCTCTGTGTCTAACGGACAGCTGTCTTATGTGGACCAATTGTAGAAATGGCTTGGTAAGGACCGTCCTAGTCAGTCAAGTATAAAATAAAAACATTGGTTTCAACCCATTCCGTCAGTCAATCTCTGCCTATAACGGATCTCTCTCTATAACGGGATCTTGCTCCAGACTCATGGGTGTCTGTTATAGACAGAGTAGACTGTATATTAATAGCCATGTCGGGTTTGAACCCAAATGGCTATAATGGACATTGATTTAATTCCAAAACGTCAACAAATCGGTGCTGCCACCTATAGATTTCTGATGTCAACATGCATGTAAATAATTTTGTTCATTTTCCAACATCTAACTGATATAAGGCTTATATTAGGTTGCAGTAGTGTCTATTTTGCAATGTATTTACCAAATTGAAAATCTGATAATAATTTGCTATCATTTTACAACATTTAACCAACATTAGGCTTCCGAAGTGAAATTGTCTATTATTTTGTAATAGCTAACTGATGTCAGGATTTTGTTGAAAAATGTCAGATCATTTAACAATATTGTAGTAGTCCATTCATGAGCCTCACAATCACACAGTGGCAGGAGCAACTACACTGGCCACTGTTGTACGCCTATGGTGACAGGTGGCAGCAGGCTAGCCGGAGGGTGGGTCCCTGGGTGGCCCCCCCCCCCCTACTGTGACCGGCTAGCATCTCCCCCCCCCTCCCTATAACCCCCCATCTTGAAACATTACTTGCGACTTGGCTGGTTATGGGGCTGGTCACGTGATTCTGTGAAACTGTGATGGGCTGAGGATAGAAATATACCATGGAAACATACGTCTATTCTTGTCTTGTCTCCGTCTTCCGGTATAGAGTACAGGAAGAACTGGCCATCCGTGCCCTATCACAATGTAAAATATTCCATTAATGATGCATTGGATGATTGGTGAGGGAATGCAAATGTTCTATTGTGAAACAGGTATACATGGTGAGGTGCATAGATGTGTTTATGTAGTTGCTGGTAGTGCTTGATTGATAGGTAGATAGACATTGTGGTACTAGTAAGATCCCAGATAGCACACAGCGATTGGCCCGATGTCGGCCGGACGCCGGACCAACGGTGGAAATCGTCGTTGGGCCGACGTTGTTTTGTCCAACCTCACGCCATCGCCTCGACAGCGGTATCCGCCGTAAGCCCGACGGCGACATTCGCCGTAGGCCCGATAGCGCCGAAGGCGGCATTCGCCGTAGGCCCGACGGCGGCGGCCGCCGTCGAGCCGACGGCGGGAGGTTGGACAAAACAATGTCGGCCCGACGGCGGCTGCCACCGTAGGCCCGACACAATATATTTATTCAAAATTAATAGAAAACCTTATAAATTTAATATAATCTTTTTGGTGAACATGTTTTCTATATGTGTACCAAGCGATTTGTTTCTATGTGGTGTGGTTTTAGGGATATTAGGGTTAGTGTTAGTGAAAAGTGAAATATCTCTAAAACCACACAACCTAATAACAAATCGCTTGGTACACATATATAGAAAACATCTTTACCAAAAAGATTATATTAAATTTAAAAGGTTTTCTATTAATTTTGAATAAATATATTGTGTCGGGCCTACGGCGGCAGCCGCCATCGGGCCGACGCTGTTTTGTCCATTTTCAATTTTGCCGGAAAAAACCAAGATGGCCGTGCTTCTACAACATTCCGTACCGAATAATTTAAATCGTATTAACACGAATAATTCCATTAATACGTCGTAATAAATTACAAAACTTTTACAAAATAATCTAAACATATTACTAAACAAACCTGTTAAATAATTCCTTTAAATTCCTGCGATTTCTGGGTTATTTGTAGAAAAATAACGCTGCTCAACGATCGGACGTGCTCCACTGGCGAATCGAAGTCAACAAAACCGTACAGGATAATTCAAATCGCATTAACACGAATAATTCCATTAATACGTCGTAATAAATTACAAAACTTTTACAAAATAATCTAAACATATTAATAAACAAACCTGTTAAATAATTCCGTAAAATTCCTGCGATTTCTGGAGTTATTTGTTGAAAAAGAACGCTGCTCAACGATCGCACATGTTCCACTGGCGACTCGAGCCGGAAACCAAATTTAAAGAACTGTGCATGTGCGCACCACCACCATTGGACCGATGGTGGCTTGATGGTGGCCCAAATGTGGAAAGTCAGTGGAAACCAGCAGCGAACCACCACCGTCGGCTCGACGGTGGCTCAATGGTGGAAAGGGCTTGAAAGCCAACGTCGGAACACCACCGTCGGCCCGATGATGGCTCGACGGTGGCCCAAATGTGGAAAGTCAATGGAAACCAGCGGTGAACCACCACCGTCGGCTCGACGGTGGCTCGACGGTGGAAAGGGAGTGAAACCCAATGTTGGAACACCACCGTCGGCCGATGGTGGCCCGACGGTGGAAAGTCGGTGGAAAGGGATTGAAAGCCAACGTCGGAACACCACCGTTGGCCCGACGGTGGCCCGACAGTGGAAAGTCGGTGGAAAGGGATTGAAAGCCAACGTCAGAACACCACCGTTGGCCCGACGGTGGCCCGACAGTGGAAAGTCGGTGGAAAGGGATTTAAAGCCAACGTCAGAACACCAACGTCGGCCCGACGGTGGCCCGACGGTGGAAAGTCGGTGGCGACGGTGCGACCAATAGCCGACGTCGGGCCGACGGCTGTGTGCTATCTGGGATAGTGTGTAAGGGGCACTCCGAGCCCTACACACTACCCCCTCACTCTCTGCTAATCAGGATTACCACACGCAAGCTCAAGGAAGGTGGTGGCCAGGGGCGCCACACAGCTTGGTGGTGCTGGGCAGATTACTGGTTACCATGGGGACCAAGAATGCTGGATCCCCATTTGTAGAGCTAGAAATGCTTGTTTCACATTGAGAGAATAGGGTGGGGTGATACTCTATACTGAATCCATGTACCATATAAATAATAAACCAGAGGGCTTGACTCTCTCTCTTCTTTCACACTTTATACTCTTCCTTTCTCTTTGCCTGCATTTATTTCACTATAGCCTGCCTACACAACCGCAGATTCGAGCAGTAGCCTTTACAAACTGGCGACCACAACATTTATTAACACTATACAGTAGGTAATATAGTTAGACTATAAAGAGTTTATATAGTGGTTCAATTTACAAACTGGTGACCACGACGGTTATTGACACTATATGGTTAGTTGTTGTTGTTGAAGATTTATACTGCCTATCATGGATAAGTCTGAATAGGCTTGTTTTCACCATCAGACAGTTTGTCGATAGAAAGCCCGAGCCTACACTTTTACCGACCCAAGGGATTTTTAACCTCCCACACCACATAGACATGGAATGAGAGCAACTGGCCTTTGATGTCGCTGTAAGTTATACGCAGCGGTGGAAATCCAAATTGGCAGAGATGGGGGCACGGGGAATCGAACCACCGACCTTCAGATTAGGAGTCCAACCTAGAAAAAAGTCAGACACTCTAACCACTCCGCCACAGAGAATGCCACTTAATCCTGTTTCATTCTCTTTAATCTTGTTCTTATAATTAAATAGTGTAAATAACTAAAGTTAAGTGTGTCCAGAAGACTGAAGAAAGATTATTTTCAGGTAAATCAAAATGTTTACCAAAGAAAAACCCCTAAAATTAATGAATATGGCCTATGCTGCCGACACGGCGTAAAGAAACCACCAATCAATCAATCAATCAAAGAACACCACAACTGCGCAACTAGTTTATTACAACTTTATATAATGGTTCAGTTTTATATATTGATAACCATGACGGTTATAATGACTATAGTTAGACTATGATGTATTTAAAATGATTTCTATTCTAAATTAAATTGACGGTTAGTACAATTGGATAGTTTCGGATATGATGGGTGGTGACTGTGGTAGTTATTAAGACAGTGTTAATTTTAAAAGCATAGAACAAATTGGCTACGAGTTGTTTGGTGAGTTGTGTAGGTAGTGTTTTTTCTGCTATATATTTGTTATTACTTCATCGATTTAGAGGTTAAAATTCGGTTGAAATTGGCTTGTCGACGACTTTTCCAACAAAATGTTGCTATTCTTAGAAGGAACATTAGTTTGGTAGTGATATATCTGTAATTTGCCATTATTGAAGCCTCGCGTAGCCGGTAGAATATATTTTTAATTGGGACTACTTTCGGTAATTTCTTTAACCTTGAGATGAACGGGGGAGTGTAGTAATACACTACAACGTTTTTTACAATTTCTTCTACTTTACAGGCAAAAATTATACTTGGATACAATTATTTAAATTATTTCTACCACTGCATAAAACAGCAGCTTGAAAATGCCAGTCACACATGCAAAGGAGGATCAATTGCTTGATGAATTTTAGCATTGGTTTAAAGGTGAGTGTGATTCGGGTAACTATACAGCTGAAACTGGAGAGATAGAAGCATGGAGTAAATTTATGGCACAGAGTCTTGACTTTATTAGAGAAGAAAATGGAGAACGTTTGTCTAATGTAAGGGAACGTACAGAATTAAGAGAAGATAGGAAAGAACGTAGAGAAGCATGTGAGCTTTTGCAAGTAGAGCATAGAGGTACACAATAGTTCTTTGAAAGCGTAGAGTAAGTCTGTACCCTTATTGCATGGGTCAGACAGGGGAGCGTTGCACAACTGGATAGATTTAATAGAATGTATTGGGATGGGTATGCTATCTACACCTCAGGGAGTTTAACGCCCCGGCTCTGCAGAGTTATAAACCACTGCCTTGTGGTACAGGTTCTTGACAGAACCGAAGGCTAAGGGAGCAAACCCTGAACAGAAAACCATGGCACTGTGGCAGCATCAAGGGCGGTTGATGTATGGAACTCCCAACATCTCCTGACCAGCCACTGCAGGGACAAATAGTTTTGCGCCTGACTGGACATGTTCTTGCCGATGTAAAACCTCTATTTGCTCCCCGAGAGAGTACCGCTGGTAACTTGCAAAAGCCAGCAGCACTTCAACACCTTTGCAGGCATCTTTCATGAAATGTATCAAGTGATGGACGCATTGATGCTGAAATACAGAGGAAGATGGCCAAGGCTAGCACATCTTTCAGCCGACTATGCCAGAGACTCTGGAACAACCACCATATGTCCATGTGGGTCAAAGGCAAGATCTACCTGCAATCGTGCTATCCACTCTACTATACGAAGACGAGGCCTGGCCAGTGTACAGATGACAGGTGAAAAAGCTGCATGCCTTCATGATGCGACATCTGCGCTCAATCATGAGGATAACCTGGAATGACAAAGTGACAAATAAGGAAATTCTCAAACGGACGGGGCTGCCCTCTATGGAAGATCTTCTGATCAAAAACAATGTCCAGTGGACTGGACACCTCATGAGGATGTCATCAGACCGGCTACCAAAGCAGATCCTCTACTCTCAACTGCCTTCTGGTTACAGAAAGAGAGGGTGCCCTCGTCTCAGGTTCAAGGATACCATCAAGAGAAACCTGAAGCTGAGAGACATTAAGAGCGACTCATGGACATCACTCTCACAGCAGAGAGCTAAATGGATAGCGGCAGTCAAGTAATCAAAGCAGTCTTTGTCGCATCACGACCGACAGCATGATGATTGGGACTCTGGCTGATCTTTCAGACTTGGATATAATCCGCTTTGTTTTGTCAAATGCAACTGGTACATTGCATGAAGTTCTCTTTACTGCTTTTCAACATAAAGGTGCTAAGTCTTGGGAAGAAATAAAAGAAGTAATATCTTCGACTCTACTAAAGGCAGATGAACATAGTCATTTAAAAGGAATTGTAATGGCTATGGAGCAAAATGAAGGGGAAACAGTAGCTGCATACTGTCAGCAGTTCAAAACTGCTGCAGCTAAGGGTTGGAATCTTCCTTCTGCAGTCGTTGGTACTGATACCTTCAAGATACTTCTTTCTAGATTTCTTGACTCCTTACTTGATGATAATACCATGTGGTATGTAGAGACAAATCGTCCTAAAACTCTTGAAGAAGCCTTTGAAATGTTGATACTTAGTGATAGGTCTATTATTAGGCAGCAGAGATGTGCTAAATCACATCTTAGTAATTTAGCTATTTGTGATCAAATGGATAGTCTGAATAGTTCTTCTTTAGATTTCTCCAAGTCTTTCTCTTCTCAAAGAGGTTCTAAATCCTCTAGTTCAGATAGTCAGGTTCTGAAAACGATTCAGGGTGAGATTAAGTCTCTAAGAAAATGCGTAGATAACTTGTCATTAGGCAGTGGTATTTCAGATATACCTTATCCACTAACAAAACTCTTTAGACTTCAATTTATTATTATAGTTGATAGATGAAGATTTAAAGGTGATAGAACTACAATGTAGTACTGTGCACTTCTTTCTACGCTGCTGGGCAGGTGGTAAGAAGTGGAGGGGCGGAGTACGTTGTAAAATTTCCCGATATATGAGATATGGGCTATGGAGAACTCTTCTATAATAAATTGCAAATTGTCTATATAATGGTAATTGGTATGTAAAGCCAAAGGCATATAAGGTATATGTTGTGTTGGTAATCCATTACTCATTAAGGATAGAACTTGTATAACAATATAGGCATGAGAGAGGGTCACTTCTTGACATGTGAGAGAGTCTTTGGAACTCTCCTCACATACCCCCTCCCTCCCCCCAAGTGTTATTTATGGATCACTGCACACCAGACACAACAGGGCACTGTAGCCACACATAACCATGCCTTGGTTACAGGATATTGAACCCTCATTGGTGGATAGAAGAATGCTTATTAGGGATTGGAAGACTGGATCATGTGATCACCACCATCTTGTTTCCTACAACTATATATATAATAAATGGGGGAGTCTAACACTCCTACCTTTCACTCTATCTCTGCTTTCCTTCCTTACCTGTAGTGATTTCCTATATATTAGCCTATCTACACCACTCCAACTGCCAGCCGTCGACTATACACACCGTTTGGTATTATATATGGATAGATGGTGATTTATTATTATTTATGTGTGTCTATTATCTTCACTGCTGCTTTTATGATCTAATATTGTATGTTGTGTCTTACCGACTTCTCCCAGGTGCATCTGCCTCTGGCGTCAACCTGAAAGATATTATATAGGGTGGTTGTTTTAATTCCCGAGAAATATCAATTTGTCAAGTAGAACTTGGACTTATTTCACTGGAGTTTCTTTCAGTGCACTTCATTGACCCAATGACCCAGTTAAGGTCTATGTGTACGCGTCATAATGCAGCATTCAAATAGTGTATTAATATAAAGATTTTTGTGATTGATTAGGGATTAAAATATAAACGTGGTAATCTCCCAGGAGTAGATCCACACCCATTGGTATGTGATCCATAATTACTTATGGAAGTATAAACAATGGGCATGTTCTCCTGCCAGTTTTGTTATCCTCGACCGATATTAACATACTTTGTATCCAGTACATGAGATAGTTCAAGATTCTCCCACTTGACGCTCTACCTGTGACTACTCAACTGCTGAACTGCGACCTATTTCCGGTACTTATATTGTTTGTTTGTTTGTTGTTGTTGTACGTCCTAGCAACATCTATGGTCATATCAGGACGGGTACTGACTTGTGACACTGCGCACTCATGGCAATTTTATAGTGCTGCCCCACTGGTAGACCAGGCCTACTGCCAGCACCATGACCTGATATCCCACTCAGTCACATTATCCTGACACTGAGCCAACTGTAATGTGTGTGAATCACCCGATGACATGAGAGTAACAAGATAACCAAGGACGTGTCATGACAACGCATCGAGTAAATAAAGCCAGTTATGAACTAGCACTCAAGGTGTCGACTTATACCTTACATGGTGTCAGATGTGGAATACCTACCAAGTACTATGGCACTATCAGGATTGAAACCCCCTGTACCACTCAACGTATGCTGAAGTTTTTAAAGATCTAGGTAAAATAAAAGTGAATGCCTATATCCATATCGATGAAACTATAACACCGGTAATTGACCCCCCTAGACGAATGCCACATGCTATAATTAATGATGTACACAAAGAATTGGATAGAATGTTAAGCCCCTTAAAGGTAATCGTAGAACAGATTGAACCAACTCCATGGGTAAATTCGATCACTATTGTGAGGAAACCTGGGAAGATAAGAATATGTTTAGACCCCACAAATTAAACAAGGCCATATTGAGGGGACCATATCCCACATGTACAATAGAGGAAGTAGTAGCAAAAACATTTGGGGCAAAGTATTTTTCAGTAATTTACGCCAACAGTGGCTATTGGCAAATTCAACTAGATGAGAGAACAGGCCAGTTGCCATGGCATCCAAAGCTTTAGATAGGACACAGTCAAATTATGCCGTGATAGAAAAAGAGCTTTTAGCCATTTGTTTTGGATGCAAAGAATTCCATGAATACATATACAGGAAACAAGTAACAATACAAACTGATCACAAGCCACTTGTGTCAATAATGACTAAACCCATACATAAACTCTCCGCAAGAATGCACCGGATGAGAATTAGATTACAAAATTACAACCTGACAGTCATACATGTTAAGGGCACACTCATGTATTTTGCAGGCGCACTCTCCAGAGCACATACCAAAGAGACATCACCGAGTGACTTATTCGACACAGAAATCACCATTGCTGCAGTCGGAATGTCAGAAGTCAGTGTGACACGAGTTGTACAAGAAATGGCAAAAGATGAGACACTACAACAAGTCATATCCTTAACAAAAAATGGTTGGCCAAATCATAGTAAAATTCTACCACCTGGGGTCAAACCATATTTTACATACAGACATGATATCACACTTCAAGGCGACATATTGTTAAAGACAACAGTATTATCATACCAACCACATTACAAAAACAAATGCTA
The DNA here is from genome assembly GCA_030323885.1 of Branchipolynoe longqiensis. Classification (NCBI taxonomy): domain Eukaryota; kingdom Metazoa; phylum Annelida; class Polychaeta; order Phyllodocida; family Polynoidae; genus Branchipolynoe; species Branchipolynoe longqiensis. The sequence continues at coordinate 38,435,243 of CM059203.1, forward strand.
GAAAAAATACATGAATCACATTTGGGAGTGGTGAAATGCAAACAGTTAGCAAGGGATCATATCTTGTGGCCTGGCATTGTTCATGATGGTTCACCAACATGGGTAATTTGCGCGCGAACGAGGAGCCCTATGGTGGTGCCACCTGGAGTGTTCCCCCACCTGGCCTCCTACTGGTCTCGCCCAGAACCACTCCCCCCCCCCCCACCCCCGAGACTCTGATGTCACGATCACGCCTCACGAGACTATGACGTCACGGACACTATATAAGGAACCCACAAACCTTATTCCTCACTTCCAACCCAGCAGTCAGACGAGCAACTCAACAGATCGACTCAACTCACCTCAGCTCAGCCAACCGGCTCGCTCTACACTAAGCACTCTAGCTTACCCACCACTACTCACCCGCAGACATGCCGCCCATCATCACATCGGGCTACCAACAACACAGATGGCCAGAGTTCATCGGAAATCAACAAACCTTATTCCTCACTTCCAACCCGGCAGTCAGATGAGTAACTCAACTCAGCTGCCCACCCAACCATTCAAGCGAACAGTCATACGCACAGGGTTGAGGGCCTGAGTTGAACATTCAAACTGTCATCATATTCCTCTTCCTTACTGTACTTACTGTCTTACAATAGTTGTTCATTAAAAATCCATAACATGGGCTCCTTGTTCGCGTGGTAAATTAGCAGTCAAATAGAGGATTAAATATCACGATGTCAAATTTGCCAAGAATTGCGTAATAAACAGCAGTCAGAGCCATTAATAAACCACCAGATACGGAGTATCCCATATTACAAAGTAGGAATTGACCTTTTTTATGTTGAACATACTACATTTATGTTGCTGGTTGATTATTAGTCAACATTTCCGGAAATAATAGAATTGAACATTACCACAAGCCAGGCTATAACAAAAGCCCTAAAGCAAATGTTCTGCAGGTACGGGATTCCTAAGATAGTAGTTTCTGACAATGGGCCTCAATTTAGCAGTCGGGAATATTTACAATTTGCAGAAGACTATGGTTTTAGACCAGTATTTTCAAACCAAATGTTTCCACAGAGTAATGGACAGGTAGAAAGATATGTGCAGACAGTCAAATGTATGATAAAGAAATCTAAATTAGACAAGAAAGATATTAATGTTGCATTGTTAAATTACCGCAACACCACAATACAGGGACTCAGAGCCTCACCGGCACAATTATTGATGTCCCGTAAAATAAGATAAAAAATACCAACATTGACAGAACAATTAAAACCAAAAATACAAACAGCAAAAAGAAGCGAAGTACAGAAAATCCAACAGAACTAAAAGAAATCTGTTGATGCACATGTAGGACATGCCCACCCAAAGTTGAAGATGGGCGATGAGGTGAGATACTTGGACCACAAAGGGGCGTGGGCCACAGGAAAAATAATCAAAAATAATGAACTCGCAAAGCAACATGATCAAAAGAAATCGGAAACACATTTTCAAATCCACCAAACAGTAGTACAACGGATACCGAAAATCAAGTATACCAAACAGTCCACAACAAGCAAAAACATTGCGTACACAACACGATAAGGCAGAGTTATTCACCCAGTGAAATGACTAGGTTTTAGAACAATAAGATACCGATGCACTAAACACACACATAAAACAACATGATCGTTCCTAAAGGGGCTGTCACATTAGGGTTTTTTGCGGGAGCGTATGGCGGCGTAAGCGCGTTACGTCATATACGTCGACATACGCCGTATACGCTACTCATACGCTACGCATACGCTACTCATACGCTACTCATACGCTGCCAGATGCCGCCAGATGCCGGGTATGTGAAGCGTATGAGGCATACGCCGCCTACGTTTCATAAATCTGTCGTCCAAATTTGGTTGTGCATGCTCAAAAAAACTCGACCTATGAGGGGCTATGCACATACTGTCATACTGTCACAGCATGCTCCATCGCTCCTCATTACGCTCCTCGTCACGATCCTCGTAGGGTTCCACATACGCTCAAAACCACCCGAAAGGTCACCAAATGTCATCATAGGCCGGCACGCGCAGGACCTACGTAGGTTTTCAATACGCTCCCGCCATACGCCGTAATGTGACAGGGCCTTAACATTTGGTCAGAATTTAATAATAAAACATCTTAATAAGATAAGATAATTGTTGTATTTACGATGTTAATTGTTAGTTATTGTCATATATTGTTAATTATAAGGATTTAACATATTTAAACATGTATTAAGTATAGCCGGTAGAGTTAAGAAACAGTCGTTCCAGATATATTACACTTTTGCATATAGCATCGCCACAGTGTATTATTACAAATAAGGCATGTTAAAGATCCAGATACACATAGTGAATGCATCATATTGCTAGCCATCTTAAGGAATGTGTTTGAAGTGTGTAAGTGGATGTACCAACACCGAACAATAAGAGTAATGTCATTAATTAATTTATGAAAGAGGTATGGAGTAGATTGTTATAGTATTTATAGTAGTTATCATATTTATTGGATGTATTTTATTTATGTTATATGTATTGGAGTTCTTGTATTTATTGTGCGGATGAATGTACTGTATTTATTGTATTTAATATACTGTATTTATTGCACTGATTGAATGTGCTGTATTTATTGTATTTATTGTATTTAATAGAACTAATGAAAGGGAGATGTAATGTATGTGAAACACCCGATGACATGAGAGTAACAATATAACCAAGGAATGTGTCATGACAACGCATCGAGTAAATAAAGCCAGTTATGAACTAGAACTCAAGGTGTCGACTCATATCTTACACCAACCAGTCCTTGCCCTACCCTAATAATGGCCAGTGCCTAGCTAGGAAGCGGGAAGTATACATTTTAAAGTCATTGGTTTGACTCGACCGGGAATCCCATGGTCTACCAACACAGGAGACGGATGCTCTAAATTCATTCGGCCATCCCGTTTGGTTTCTAACTTTAGACATTTAGGATATGATCTACGTAAGTGTTTTGTTTTCCTGGATTGTGTCCCGTCCTGATATGACCTTAGATGTTGCTAGGACGTAAACCAACAAACAAACAAACAAACCACTGGATTGTGCCGCTTTAACAGTCAGCCATAGAGTCGAATTTGGGAGATTACAGATCGAACCCACAACCTTCAGCATATGCGAAAAGTACTGTACTCGTAATTTTCTTTTTTCTTGAAGATTTATACTGCATATGATGGGTAATTCTGAATAGACTTGTTTTCACCATTAGACAGTTTGACGATTGAAAGCCCAAGCCTACATTTTTACCGACCCAAGGGATTTTTAACCTCCCACATCACATAGACATGGTATGAGAGCAACCGGCCTTTGATGATGCTGTAAGTTATACACATCGGTGGAAATCCAAATTGGCAGAGGTGGGGGCACGGGGAAATCTAACCACCGATATTTAGATTAGGAGTCTGACTCAGAAAAAGGTCACTCTAACCACTCTGCCACAGAGAACACCACACTGCAGTCATGCAGTTCGAAGTCTCAAAGCGATTTATATTTGCTTTTATTTGTTACGTACCTTCCAGGGCACGTTCTCCGAAGTGCTTGAGCATCTCTGCGGCCAACGCAAGTAGTATCTAGGGAAAAGAATGTCTGTATAGCTTAAGAAAACAGTTTAGAAGTGTGCTGAGCTTCACTGTTAATGGTCCCTCTGTCACAGGAGTGATTCGCTACACTTTGGGCCTCAGTCACACTATGGCTTGCAACCACTTTGTGACCGCCAAAAAGGGTTGGTCGCAAAATGGTCGCCCAGAAGTCATAAACTGGTTGCCAACTGGTCATTGACTGGTCAGTGACCTCTGGGCGAGCATTTTCGTCATAAGGAGGTTGCAGATGCTGCAACAAAAACCTCTTCTTGACCAAAATGGCTGCCTGGGGATCGCCGGCCATTTTCAGCACTTGCTACTAACTGATTGTTGACTGATTGCCGGCTGATCGCTGGCCAATCACCATCCATTGTTTTTTCCCATCTTTTTTTGCTTTGCTCACAAGGAGGGCCTAATAAAGTGTGAGGGAATGTTGTAGGTTCAAACCCGGTCCTAGTCAAACTACTGACTGCCTAGCCTGGTGCTCTGCATCGATAGGATAATGCAGGGACTAAGTAGCCCAGTATCAGGATACTGTAGTAGTCTGTACATGAGCCCCACTACCACGCGGTGGCGGCAGACACTACGCCACACACCTATGCAGTTACACTGAACTGGAGATAGGTGGTGGCACGATAGCCACTGGGCAGAGCCCAGACTGAGCTGCCCTCTACTGCGTGTGGCTAGCACACTCCCCACCCACCTATAGAGGCGACGTGGGATCTGGCAAGTTAGGGGGCGGGTCAGTTGACTGTTGACGCCACGGAGAGCGGATAGGTTTTGTAATAAACTAGATACTAAATCTTGGCGTTCTTCCGTGAGTGGTGTGGTGGCAGTGTAGAAGACCGTGGGCCATCACAATACTGTACCACGATGGGATATCGGGTCATGGTGCCTGTTTGCGTGTGACGCTTTGCTTGTGGGCGGTTGCCCTGATTTGCCTAATGGTGCTGCTTACCTTGTCTTGTGGCATGGTGAGGGTCATATCTTGTGTGTTAATGCATATCCCTAGCCATCTTACTTTGGAGGTGGATCAGTTGCTTCTGGCAGGCCAAGTTCTTTGAATATTTGACGGGTAATTTAGAACTGCTGTTGACATGTTTGTCTGTCGGTGGCGACCACAATGAGGTCGTCGCGGTATATTGTGGCTCTTATCCCTTTCTGTCTGAGAATATATACAACTGCCTCAGCGACCCATTGTATATGGCAGCTGGATCCTCTGGCACCAAATGGGACTGATATATCAAGATAATAGATGTCTCGCCCTATCGCGCCAAGGAGGACCTCCATTGTTTGATGTTTAGGCCAGATGGGATGTGGAGGCGAGCTGATACGCCATTGGGTAGTCCTGTCTGCTTCACTGCCATGTATATGGCCTCAATGTCACCATGTAATCCATGTCCATGATCTGGCCAGTGTTGTCGGTGATGGTGGCTAAAGGGCCCCGGGTGTGTGTCTATGCTGCTCCCATGGAGTATTGCAGCATCCTGGCTGCAGTGGTGGTGTATTACGTTAAAGTCAATGTGATTGTTTAGATTGGCGAGTGGGGTAGCCACGGGGCCAGTGCCCCCCCACCCCTTTCACACCTCCTGCTTTGTTGGACAGTGCCTTCACTGTCGTCTTTAAATTGATAGGGGTGGGTATTGGTGTGGGTGGTGGCCCAAGCTCTGATGTCTCATGGTGGGGCGGTGTGGAAGCCTCCTGTGTTGTTTCTGGAGTCTCCGTGGGCCCCGGCGGGCCCGGTTGTGGCAGGCTTAGCAGTGGGGGCAGAGCTTGTGATGTCACTGCTAGGGGCCCTGATATGGGTGGTGTTGGTGGCGCCTCGGCTCATGTCGTCAGTTGGTGTTTTGGCAACGTTCACTCATGCCCGTTGTGTGCTGCCGATGATGTTATCAGCTCGTTCTTGTGTGGGTTGTGGCTCGATATTTGTTTAGCATTTCCTGCCCTGTTGCGGGTGTGCTGAGGTGGATGAGCGGCGGGCGGTCCTATCCGATTGATGGTAGGGGGGTTTTCCAGGTTGTGGGCTTGCAGACCCTTGCTTGTGTGGATTCCCCCTTTTTTAGTTTTGTTATGTCTCGCGTTTTTCCTCCTGCACTGTTGTTCGGAGTGCTCATAGTATGTTTGAGATATGTATAACAATATGCACAGGCAGATATGACGTCCTGCAGTCCATCTTGATGGTGCTGTTTCTGATTGCAGCATCTCGTGGAGTTGAAGACTGTGCAGGGGCCCTCGTGCAGCTCTGCTTCGATGCGCCCCCTAGCCTCTTTGTCGGTTGTGATTGGTGCCACCCCGTGGTCGGCCCTGCTCAGCGTGGGTTTGCTGGTGTGGGCCGATGTGAGGTTTGCGTGGTCATTTTGAATTTCTTGGCGATCCTGCCATGCAATTTCCTCCTTCTTGACCATGTCGTATACATTCTGAGACCATTCCCTGACTGTGGGCCATGGCTTCCATGCACAGTCGTCAGTTATACACTTGAGGTGGTCAAACATATGCGGGAAGACCCGACCGTCATATGCCTTCTGATTGGCGAGCAGCGCCATGTAAGCTCGGATGTACTCCCGGTAGGTCATGGTATTGCGTGCCGCCAACTTCTGTGTGGCCAATTACACCCAGGTCACTTAAGATACATATAGGGCTTGGATATAGGATTTGTTATAAACATGTCATGCAACATGGCCCTCCTACCTTCCAGTCGCCTGTAACATGCTTGGTATCTGTCGATGGCGTCCATCTCCTCGAGTTTGTCGTTGCGTTCTCGGCATTGATGGTGGTCACCTCTGCTTTGTGACTGCCGGCGGGCTCCAGCCTTCTCTGGCGACTGCGGGTTCATATTCCTCCTGTGTTAGCCCTTCCTCCTAGGGGGGGAACGCTCCGGGTGTGGTGAGGCCGAGGGCTTGTGGCAGGGCCTGTCGTGGTGCTCGCGGTTGTTTTCCCTCCACGGTGCTGCTGGTGATTGTGCATGCGCCCGGCCCGGCCCGGTGATGGTGATGGGGGCCCTTGGTGCATCCGGTCCCGGTCGATCCGGCTGCCGGTCAGCCAGCTGCTGTATGGAGATCTGCATGGCCTCCTTTCGGACGGCCATTCTCTCCTCCATTTGGCCGATCCTGCGGTCTACTTCCATCTCGTCCGTCTGCTTGGCGGCCCGCGGATGTGGCTCCCGCTGGCCCGGCTCCGGGCATGATGCATCGGAGTCGCATTCGGTCCCACTGGAAGTGTCCCGTGGCATCCGCCGGCTGGTGCCGTGCCTGGGTGTGCTGCTACTGGGCCCTGGGATTGCATGCTGTCTTCCAGTTGTATGGGCATTCCCGGTGTTTGTCTCCCAGTTGTATAGGGAGTATGGTGGACGCTCCTTGCTGAGCCTGTGCCTTGGCCGGATGTCCAAGTGCCCTCTTCTTTGCTGATGAGCTTTGTTGTGGCATAGCTGAATAAGGTGTTTATAGATTTGGTCAGTCGGAGAGGCTGTAGCAGACTGACGATTCCGGGAGGTGGAGTCCTGGGCTCCAGATTATGTTACGATCTGATTGGTCGATCAGATTGGAGGCGTGTTGGTGTTTGTGTGTTTTGATTGGTTGATGTGTGAGGGAATGGGCTGAATGTATATGTGTGCCACCTGCCATGGTAGTTGGCTTCCCCCATCCTACCCCCCGGAAGCCCCCCCGCCCGCATGGGAGGGGGGTGGGGAGTGGGGCATGTTAATTTTGCTGTCCCCGTGCCCAGCAATGAACCCGAATGAGCGGTCCCACTAATTCCAGAAAATTAGATATGATACCCCATTGCCAGTGTTGTGTGCCTTATATTTAAGTTTGTTATATTTGATGCCACCTCTAGAGCACATTGATTTTGATCATCATCGCCTATTGGATATCAAACATATGGTCATTCTGACATATTTCTTTGGAGGAAACCCGCTGCTGCCACATACTCTTTCCGATAAACAGCAAGGGGTCTTTTATATACACTTTCCTATAGACACCACAGCAAATATCACAGCCTTTGATGAACCAGTTGTGGACCACTGGTTGGAACGGAAAATAGCCCAAACTGCAAATGTGTCCACTGAGCAGGATCGATCGGATGATCCAAACCTTCACAGGTGGACACTCTACCGCCTGAGCTACGTCCTGCTCCCATTGGATGCCCTGGCCAAGCAGGTAATAGCACAGTCTTCCCATGAGGAAGGTGAGAAGTTTGAATCGCGGCTCAGTCAAACCAATGACTTACAAAACTGATATTTAATGCTACCTATCCTGGTGCTCGCCATTAATAGGATAGGACAAGGACTATCGAAAATGCTCTGTCTAATGTGATAACGCGAGCGAGAAGTTGGTTGGTTATTGGAGTTTTACGTCCTGGCAACAGTCATATCAGGATGGTGAGCGAGACGTGGGAGGGTTTTACATCCTGGCAACATCTAAGGTCATATCAGGATGGTGAGCAAGAAGTGAGGAGGAGCGGCATGAGGGAGACCATCCAGGAGGATGAAGTTGAGTACCTCATTTTGCCCTAACCCATGAGTTTGTGGTTTTGAATCCTGGTTGAGTCAAACCAATGACTTAAAAATGTATATTTGTCGCTTCCTAGCCAGGCGTTCGGCATTATTAGGATAGGGCAAGGACTGGGGCAGCACTATAAAGTCGCCATGAGTGCGCACTGTCACAAGTCGGTACCCGTCCTGATATGACCTTAGATGTTACTAGGACGTAAAACAGCAACAAACAAATAAAACAAAAACCTCAATTGGTAGCTGTAGACGTCCAGTAATCTGGGTAAGCCAGTCCGGGAGATGTCCTTGAACTCATATAACTGTGGACAGAAGCATTCCGCAGACTCAGCCGACAGGTCCACTCTCAGCCACACCTGAGAACAAAAAAGTGAAACTTGTTATATTTAACAATGCCTTTAGAGCGCGTTGGTTTTTATCTTCGGCTATTAGACGTCAAATGTATGGTCATTCTGACATATTTCTTTGGAGGAAACCTACTAGCGCCACATAGGCTACTATTTCCGCCCCCCCCCAAATATATGCAGTAAAACCTCTCTAAATCGACCAACCATGGGACTGATTTTGAATGGTCCATTTGCGGAGGTGGTCGGTTTAGGGACGTTTTTGCCTGGTTTTTGCCAGGTTTTGCCGGGTTTTTGAGCCTCCCACCCACCCCGAAATCAAGGCTAGATTATAGGGTTAAGCGTCTGTTAGCCTACATTAAGACTATATACATTTCTGTTACCATTTTATGACGGCTCTAAAATAAATGCCACTTTAAACCTATGTTGGTCTCGCGTCGCTTAATTAGCGTGATCATTAGAATCTATCTTACATGAACTTGAAGTACCTTTGGTATAAAATTGCCAACTTTGCAAATATTTTAAATGTAAAGATGATAAATTAATTTTGGTGTGCACGCCAAAACTCTGACCCCATAGACTTCAAGAGTAACAGGTTCATTTAAATTGATCTGGTACGTCATTCCATGTAGCAACAAATACCTAGAGCTGCATAGTCCGATGGTTTTGAGTTTTTGTCATTTTCTGAGATAAATATATTAGATTGACCATTATAATCTACTTTACTCTAGTTTGAAGTAACTTTTTTTTAAATGGCTAACTTTTGAGATATTTGAAGTGCAACCATGCAAAATTAACTTTGACAGGTACGCCAATACTCTGACATAATAGGCTTCTGCAGTAACAGGTTATATTAAATTGCCTCAGTATTCTCTTCTATGTGGCGACAACTATTTGATAAGTGCACCTGTATCTAAGTTAGATATGTAGAATCAAATATCGGTAATTGGTTTGGTTTTGAAAATTTGATGTTTTCATCAGACTTTGCAGTTTTAATAAGTGTATCCGTATCTAAGTTGGATAAGTTGGTTCAAATCTAGATGAGTGTTTTGCTTTTGAGAATTTGATGCTTTTATCGGAGTAAAAAGTAAAATGGGTTTTATTTAACAACACCTCTGGAGCACATTGATTTTTATCATCAGCTATTGGAAGTCAAACATATGATCATTCTGACATATATCTTTGACGGATAACCTGCTGCCGCCACATAAGCTACTCTTTCCGATTAGCAGCAAGGGGTATTTTATATGCGCCTCCCACAGTCAGGACAGCACATTCCACAGCCTTTGATGAACCAGTTGTGGACCACTGGTTGGAACGGAAAATAGCCCAAAGTGCAAATGTGTCCACTGAGCGAGATAGATAGGATGACGGGGCACCTTCACAGGTGCACACTCTGAAACCTGAGCCACGTCCCGCTCCCCTTTTATCGAAGTATGCAACTTTAATCAGTTTTCTCTTACCCTATTTCTGTCGACGAAATAAACAATGAGGTTGACAGATGTTCCATGTACTGACTTCATCTTGGCATACTGGTATTCTCCAAATTGGTCACGTGCCGCATCTCCCGTAGCATTCCTTCAGGATATATTAAACAGATTACTCTTAATTGGGTCATTCTTTCAGAGGAATCTGGTCGCATTATAAAAGTCTCTGGTAAGACCACACCTGGACTTTGCAAATCAGGTTTGGGCTCCTCATCTGGTTAAGCACATTGCTCTGGAAAATGTACAAGTGTCGCATCACAAGGATGATCCCAGAATTGGGAGCGATGGTATGAGACGATCACCTGAGAGACTTAAGCAACCAACATTGTCATGATAGACTTATTACTGGAGCCTAATGTCACAACGGTTTGTTCAACACCAGAATAAACAGTAACACCAGAGGCCAGCGGTATAAGATCTTGAAGCAGAGGCCCAGACTTGAGGTCAGGAAGCACTCATTTTTCTTTTCGATATAGTGAATGGTAGACAGGAAGTGTGAACACTTATTTGTCTCTCTTTTTTTTTGTCTTTTTTTTTTTGGTACATTAGTTGTCCCAAGCAGGGAAAATCCCAGTCACAGACGACTGGTCTTCCCCACTCCACTGCTGGTCAATAGAAAGCCCGAGCCTACACTTTTACCGACCCAAGGGATTTTTAACCTCCCACACCACATAGACATGGTATGAGAGCAACCGGCCTTTGATGACGCTGTAAGTTATACACAGCAGTGGAAATCCAAATTGGCAGAGCTGGGGGCATGGGGAATCGAACTGCCGACCCTCAGATTAGGAGTCTGACCTAGAAAAAAGTCAGACACTCTAACCACTCCACCACAGAGAACGCCACTTTTGAGAGACAGATCCATGGAACAGTCTCCCAGACTAAGTGTTTGAAGCACCGATGGTAGAAGAATTTGAGAGAAGGCTGGATAGACATTGGAAGGACACCCACAATTATATGACTTCAGGGCACCATTGACCTCCATATGTGTGAAAAAATAGTTCTCTTTTGGCATAACGAGTTGGCATTAGAGGCCCAATAGGGCCTAGATCAACCAGAAGAGGATATTAGCGAAAATTATTAATTTTTATGTCATTGTGTAAACGTGCCGGCTGGTGGTGTGGGTGGTGTGAATAGGTCAAGGAAAGCACTAAAGGTAATGAAGGAAAAACAGGGTAAGAATGAAAAGTAAGAGAGTGAGACTCTCTGGTTTATTGCTTATATAGGTTCTCAAGATTCAAGATGGCCGTTGTCACATGATCCTATTCATCAATCACAGTACAATGCAGTGGTCACATGACTCACTCCTCCAATCAGAGTACAATGCAGTGGTCAATGATCATAACAATACCATGTGGGTGGGGAGGGGGCATGTGAGGTGACTCTTCCAAAGACTGTTCTTAGTCAAACTCGGAAGTGACACTCCCTCTCAAAGACTATTCAATATACAAGTTCTATACCTAATGAATAATAGTGTCGCGGGGGTGATGAAAATGGGAAATACTGTGCCTAGAGCGGGACTCGAACCCACATCTCTTTGCATTCCGGGCCAGTGTGCTAACCATTACACCACCTAGGCTCCCTGATATCAATACACTCCCCACGCCTACCTGTCTATGTGGTTACTTGCCTGAGAGGTCAGTGCAGACCACTACACTCGTCCCCCTGGAATTGTAAGTCTTGTAATGCTTACAATTACATACATACAGGCAATGCACTAACACATACATACACAGGGTAGGTTCAACAACCATACAGCGCAAAGCTTGTACAGGATCCTGATCACGGCAACCAGTGTCATGGGGGTGATGAAAATGGGAAATACTGCGCCTAGAGCGGGACTCGAACCCACATCTCTTTGCATTCCGGGCCAGTGTGCTAAGCATTACACCACCTAGGCTCCCTGATATCAATACACTCCCCACGCCTACCTGTCTATGTGGTTACTTGCCTGAGAGGTCAGCGGAGACCACTACAATAGTTTACCAAGTTCACACATCCCTCATATGTCTTTGGGTTTTTATAATTTAACATTTATCATTATATAGACAGTTTGTAATTTATTATAGTAACTTCACCTCGGTTCACATGTATTATATCGGACAATTTTACAACGTACTCCGCCCCTCCACTTCTTACCATCTGCCCAGCATATAGCAAGAAGTGCACAGTACTACGTTGTCACCTTTATA
>CM059203.1:38447882-38547437 GCA_030323885.1 Branchipolynoe longqiensis
ACTCAACCGGGATTCGAACCCACAAACTCATGGGTTTGGATCTGATGATCTCCAAAAACAGGAGACAGTCCTTGCCCTATCCTAATAATGCTGAGTGTCTGGTTTGTTTGCGCTCTACCAATTCGGCCACTGCGTCCGGCATGGCGACTAGTAAAATAGTTATGTACACCTACAACAAAGGACGAAATACACAATTGTACATAACTGTAGACCTCATAGTATGTTTTATTGGTACTAATGGTAGTCATAACAATTTCAAATAGACCTCAGTCTATTGCTTCAACCGATTTGAAATCACTCACACTATTATATTTTCCTGTACGGAAGTTTGTTTGTTTGTTGTTGTTTTACGTCCTCGCAACATCTAAGGTCATAGCAGGATGGGTACCGACTTGTGACAGTGTGAACTCATGGTGACTTTATAGGGCTGCTCCACTGGGAAACCAGGCCACCAGCACCATGACCAGATATCCCACTCAGTCACATTATCCTGACATTGAGCCAACCAGTCCTTGCCCTATCTTGCCGAGCAAATGGCTAGGAAGCAACCAGTATAAATTTTTAAGTCATTGGTTTGACTCGACCGGGATTCGAACCCACAAATACATGGTTCGGATCTCATGATCTCCCAAAACAGGAGACGGACGCTCTACTCATTCGGCCGCCCCGTCTGGTTGATAATATCAGGAAGCCTTTGGGAAGTGTAATGGTTAAGACACTGACCCGGAATGCAAGAGCTGCGGGTTCATCACCTCCATGGCACTGGTTGCCGTTACTTGGATCCTGTATAAGCTACGCGCTGTATGGTTGTTGAGTCTACCCTATGTAGGCTGCATGTATGTAATTGTAAGCATTAAATAACTTACGGATGTAAATCATTTAAGACTTAAGGCCCAGTCACACCTTACCGGATTGGGGAACCGGATAGAAACCGGACACTGTCCGGTGAAATACGTCAATGTCCATTTTATATACGGTCGGCATCTGGCGTTTCTGTTCTCTGTCTGGTGGTGTCTGGCTTGTACGGTGGCAAGTTTTGAACATGCACACGACTTGTACCAGATGCCGCCGGACTGATGTGTATGGTTGGTGTGCGGTTTAAGTCCGTTTAGTCCATATTGTCTGGTCCATGTCCGGTACTCATCTGTAACGTCTCCAGTTTGCTTCCTGTGATAGTCCGTTGACGGTGTTGCGGGAATTCGGTCCGTCCGTTTTTTATATGTTTTCGGCGCCTCAGTGAACAGTCCGGTACGTGTCCGGTTGATATTTGGTCCGTCCGTTTGACATTCGGTTTTCGCCTGTTGGTTCACCATTGCTTTTCCGGTTACATATGTGTCTTCTGGTTATCATCCGGTTATCATAGGGTGGCTATTCGTTAATGTATGTTCCTTGTCCGTTTAGCGTTCGTTTCATCCGGCAGCCTTTCACCCGATAGCACAACATTTCGACACATTTCGGTACATTTTGATACCGAACACCACCGGACTAGAAAATTCTTTGTCCGGTCGTGTCCGGTGCTCAATCCGGTAAGGTGTGACAGGCACTTTACAATTCAACAGGCGACAAGTTTAGTTGGCAGATAGGCATAAATAAGAGTGGTCGGTTAGTTGTTGGAGTTGCCATTCTGGAAACACCTAATGTCATATCAGGACTGGCATGGATAGGCTGATGACATCAGGAAGCCTGGGTGGTGTAATGGTTAGAACACTAATCCAGAATACAAGAGGTCTGGGTTCGAATCCTGTTCTATGCACAATATTTCCCATTTTCATCACCACCACGACATTATAATAATCATAATTGTTATTATTTTTCAGAGGTGTGGGTTCAAATCTTGTTCTATGCGCAATTTGTTCCCATCTTCATCACCCCCCCCTCTACGAAAATACAAAAGTGGAAACAAACTTCCATCACATTTGTTGTAATGTCTTAGCTTGCAGGGTGCCGGAGCAGGACGTAGCTCAGGCGATAGAGCGTCCACCTGTGAAGGTGTGGGTCATCCTATCGATCCTGCTCAGTGGACACATTTGCAGTTTGTGCCATTTTCCATTCCAACCAGTTGTCCACAACTGGTCCATCAAAGGCTGTAGTATGTGCTGTAAGGTCTGCGGAAAAGTACATATAAAAGACCCCTTGGTGCTTATCAGAAAGATTAGCCTATGTGGTGGCAGCGGGTTTCCTCCAAAGAAATATGTCAGAATGAGCATATGTTTGATTTCCAATAGCTGATGACAAAATCAATACGCTCTAGAGGCGTCGTTAAATAAAACAAACTTTCATTTTTGCAGGGTACCGGGCTGTTACCAGTTCTGGAGGGACACGACATTGTAGTGAAAATCGGTGATGGTAAATGTCTTGTGAAGATACCATATACAAACCTACTGGTATGCAACCCACCCCTAACTGAACCCAAGGCAGCAGGATCAGATCCAGCAGTGCAGGTGAGGCATATCAGTTCGTAAAATATTTCCATGTAATGAATTGTTGGGGGAATGCAAATATTCTATTACTGATCAGGTATACGTGACCAGGTGCATGTATGTGTATATGTAGGTGCTGGTTGTGCCTGAGTGAGATGTAAATAGACATAGTCGTGCTGGCAGGACTGTACGTAAGGGGCATTCAGAACCTACCCCCTCCCCCCCTCTGCTAGTCAGGATCACCACACTCAGGGTCAAGGCAGGTGGTGGCGATGGAAGCCACTATGCATCATAGTGTAAGCCCGAGTCTACACTATGATGGTGGGCAGATCACTGGTAACCATGGGGACCAGGAATGTTGGATCCTTATTGGTAGAGCTAAGAATGCTTGTTTCCCATTGGGGGAAAAGGGTGGGGTGATACTGTACAATGAACCCATGTACTATATATAATAAACCAGAGGGATTGACTCTCTCTCTTCTTTCCAACTTTATACTCTTACTTTCTGTTTGTCTGTATTGATTTCACTATAGCCTGCCTACACATTCGAGCCGTAGACTTTACAAGCTGCTTGCTGGTTGGAGTTTAATGTCCTGGCAACATCTAAGGCTATATCAGGACGAGTACCGATTTGTGACAGTGCACACTCATGGTGACTTTATAAATAATGCTGTTGACTTGGGAGACCAGGCCACCAGCACCATGACCTGATATCCCACTCAGTCACATTATCCTGACACTGAGCTAACTAGTCCTTGCCCTATCCTATTAATGCTGAGCGCCTGACTAGGAAGCGACAAGTAGAAATCTGTAAGTCATTGGTTTGACTCGACCAGGGTTCGAACCCATGGGTTCGAATCCCACGATCTACCAAAACGGGAGAGGGACGCTCAACTCGTTCGGACATCCCATCTGGTTCATAAGGCATATAAAGAATAACATGTTTTTTTCCATTGCAATCTGAAGAGAAATTTGAAGTAAATTTTAATTCTCACTAAATCACTTTTCTTGTGATGAAATGGTTAAGGCGCAGGGAACAACAACAATTATGCAAGCACAAAATTAATCTTTTGAAGGTTTGACTCCAATATATTTCTCAATTTTTGTTATCGGTGTTGATGGGGTTTTGTGCTGAACCAGTCTATGAACTGCTTACATTATTTAATATGCCTACCAAAATAAGTCATCGCAATATAATGTTCCTACCAAGAAAATTTGACCGTATTTCAGGTATGTACATGGTTGATTGATTTTGTTTTTAACTAATGTATTTTATTCAGCGAATAATGTCTTTTGTCAGCGCCAGAATACTGGTCTTCCGGCCGTTCAGTACAATTTGTTGGTACATAAATGAAACTATCAGTTGAAATAATAACCACATGAAGATCCTGTTCGATAATAGAAGCATAATATAAATGATCTATTAGTTGTAATAGTAACTACATACAATTCCAGTTCAACAAACATATTGTGCATTTGGTGAGTATGCATCGCATGGTATTGCATGACTCTGGAATTGTCTATAAACATTTCTTTCTTCCTTTGTCTTTCTCTCTTCTTTTTTAAAAAAGATATAAAATATCTCCAAAACACATATATTATATTGTAAATATGCAATTCAGTGGATCCAGTCACCAATACCAGATGCGAGAAACCTGGCCATTGTTGGATCCCATCACAAGTGTTTTGTATTGTGTGGCCTAATGATGGGATCGGAAGTCTGAGATTGCAGTGGGGACTTACATTACACAGGTTTCATGTCAATTTCAATGAAAATGCTATGTAATAGGTCTTGAAAGACAGTGTAGTAGTATAGTATTTCTGGGATACTCGGCTGTCAGAGCACCAGATAATACCATAAACTCTCCCCAGTCAGTTCACAACTGATGCCCCTCTTAAACAAACTCATAAGGAAGAAAGGGAAGACAAGTCATGCAAGATTGACAGTGAAGATTGTGCTTTATTGGCATCAACTCCTGTTCACCTACTAGTGACCTATCACCCTGACCCCTTACGTGCTGTCCACACAGAGTCTCATTACTTCTATATCCTTCTAGGAATCAGTGCCTACAGCTCATTGAACCAGAGTCCCTTGGTTGTTGCACCCAGCTCAATTTGGATATAAGAAATTTGGTAGCATCAGACAGAGTGTCTGGGTCCCTGCTCTAGAGTAGGTGTGCCTCAATCAAGAGCCAGGAGTAGAGTGATCTGTCCAGTGTGTCTTGAGCAGTTTCTTGAATAATTAATATCAAAGTGACGCTAGTGTGGTCAGGTGGGTCTAGAGGAGCGTGGGTGCCTGGATCTCCCACATCCAGCCAATCAGACACCCCCTACAGACTGGTCAGTGTGATGCCCTAATATGGGGAGCTGTCACACAATCCAGCCTGCCGGGTGTGGGCCTAAGGAATCTGGAATGGCTGGTGTGCTTGCCCATCGGTCTTGTAGTGACAGGTAGTTGCAGACAGTTACATATATATATATATTAAACATGTCCTTTTCCTCCACTTGCGCTCTTTATGGGTGAATAGAGGAAACATGTCACCAAAACATGAACTGTCTCTTATATAGGAACATCTCTTCAATTCTTAGGCATCATGTATGACCATATATTTCACATAGCTTATATCATGTCATAGTGTGAGTGGGGCACCATTGCTTTTAGATTACATAACCTCGTCCCCACTCCGTCGCCCAAGAATAATAATGCTATCTGCCAATATATAATTCTGAACTGAAAATCCGTATATTTTTACAGTAGGGTGGGAAGGATTGATTGATTGATTGGTGGTTGTGTGTATGCATCAAAGGCCATATTCTCGGCTGGTGTAATTTATAAGTTGTGGATATAGACCAACGATAACACAAATATATATATAAAAGAATTGTTTTATTTAATGACGCCTCTAAATAAAATAAACTTGCTGTTGTTGTTGGGAAATGATCATTTTATTCAGCGAATAAAGATATTTTTTTCAGTGCCGAGCCACTGGTCTTCCGGCTATGTTACGTTACATTCATTCACATATATAAGTCTTTTTATATATTGTAATTTTTAAATATTTGTTGTATTGTTGGTCTACATCCACAACTTATGAATTATACATGTATGTAATTCTCCCGTCTTCTTATTGTTCTTATTCCGATATTGCTCATGTAACCTTCCTTTTGATATGCTCCTTTCTACTATGGGTTATAACCAGACGGGATGGCCGAATGAGTTAGAGCGTCCGTCTCCCGTGCTGGTAGATCGTGGGGTCGTGGGTTTGAACCCTGGTCAAGGCAAACCAATGACTTTAAAATTGAGACTTGTCGCTTCCTGGCCAGGCGCTCGGTATTATTAGGATAGGACAAGGACTGGTTGACTCAGTGTCAGGATAATGTGACTGAGTGGGATACCAGGTCATGGTACCAGCGGCCTGGTTTCCCAATGGGACAGCACTAAAAAGTCACCATGAGTTCGCCCTGTCACAAGTTGGTACCCGTTCTGATATGACCTTAGATGATGCTAGGACAGAAAACAACAACAAACAAACTATGGGTTACTGGAGGCTGGGGTGTGGCCTGTAGACTGGGACTAATTCCCCTCATTTCCTCCAGGCGGCGCCTCACCCACCTGCTAATGGCCCATTTCGCCAACGAGTTATAAAATATGACCTCATACCCCAGTTACACTAGGCTTGCGACCAGTTTGCAACCTGTGGCAACCAAAAAGAGCTGGATGGTCGCAAGCTGATGACAAAGTGGTTGCTGATCTCCTGATAACCATTTTGGTTGCAATGAGGTCTTTTATTTTTTATTTTTTGGTAAAGTATTTATTCATCTGAATATGACACTTGTCAGTGCCGGAGCGCTGGTCTTCCGGCCATCTTACTATTGTAGTTGACAGTCTAAATAATCTAAGCTTGATCAGTGTTGTATTAGTTACATCACCGATCCTGTAGAATAAAGGGAGTGTATAATGTAGTTCATGCAGAAATGGGGAGCAGCACCGAGTAGAAAGTGTATACTCGGGGCAACTCAAACAATCGTTGTGGATTACATTTTTCTTTTATAAAACAAGGTAAGTTTATAGTTGACAATACATTTTGTCTGTCTTATATAGTGTTCAATGTGTTTAAACAGGTTGATAGTTGTGCAGGATGTTCGGTGTGTTGATGGTTTGTTCATGATGGTTAAGGGTGGTGGCAAGGGAGGGGGGTTGCTATTGGATGTATACTTATACTCACTTATACTTACCCTCTTCTGTTTATAGATTTAGGCATAATACCTTGTTAACAGATTATTATGCCTAAATGCCTCCAGCTCTGCCAATTTGGATTTCCACCGCTGTGTATAACTTACAGCGTCATCAAAGGCCCGTTGCTCTCATACCATGTCTATGTGGTGTGGGAGGTTAAAAATCCCTTGGGTCCATAAAAGTGTAGGCTCGGGCTTTCTATCGACCAGCAGTGGAATGAGGAAGACCAGTCGTCTATGACTGAAATTTCCCCTGCTTAAACAAGTAATGGACCAAAATAAACAACAACAAAAAACAACAGATTCGGCCTGTCTTTATATGACCTCTCATAATTATAGTAGTCATGTGGTGAGGACTGACTATACCAATGTTGACTCGAAAATTGATCAAGTCTGTTTTTCAATGCATTTAATGACTTTTTTTGTTCACTGCATTTAATGATGGAGCTTCGACTATTGTGGGTGGAAGCCTATTCCATGATAGACATTGAAGAGGACACCCACAATTATATGACTTCAGGGAATCGTTGACCTCCATATGTGTGCAAATAAATAGTGTTTTTTTTTACCATAACGAGCTGGCATTAGAGGCCCAATAGGGCCTAGAAATGCCAGAAGAGGATCTGTAAGTTAATCTGTAAGTTATTGTGTTTGGTGCTCTAACAAGGAGAAAGTTTGTCCCCACTCTGAGATCCTTTGCCAGGAGTGTTTCTTGTAGCATGATCTGTTCTCTTTTTTCTTTTTTGTGTGGGTACATCACGCGAACTTACTATGAAAAGGTTCTATCTGACAAAATGGTGCTTTCGAGATAATGACGACTGAAGTTATGCAGCTGCATGATAGCAAAGCAGATAGAACAATATTATTTTTAATATATCTCAGTGAAAAATACCAGTTGAGAAACAATTATGGAAATGCATGATAGCCTTTTGTAGATAGAACATTTTTACATCTATAACACCATTCGGTCACTTTGTCAGAGAGAACCTTTTTATAGTAAGTTAGTTGTTTAAGCTGGGGAAATTCAACTACGGATGATTGGTCTTCCTCATTCCACTGCTCCTTGCCCTATCCTAATACTGCCGAGTGCCTGGCTAGGAAGCGACAAGTATCAATTTTTAAGTCATCGGTTTGACCCGATGAGGGTTCGAAACCACGACCCCATGATCTACCAACACAGGAGATGGATGCTCTAACTCATTCGATCATCCTGTCTATGCGACTTTAAATTAGTTTTTATTTGTCGCAATGGCACCTCTGTTTCAACACTGGAGAATTAGTCTTCCCGGGTTAGTGGCTTTGCGTTGGGCACCGGATGTAGGGTTTTAATGGCGGACATCGGAGCTGCAGTACTTGTGAGTGTATGTGTGTGGTTGGTTGGTAGTTGGGAGGGTTTTTTTTCTTGAAGATTTACACTGCCTATCATGGATAAGTCTGAATAGACTTGTTTTCACCATTAGACAGTTTGTCGATAGAAAGCCCGAGTCTACACTTTTACCGACCCAAGGGATTTTTAACCTCCCACACCACATAGACATGGTATGAGAGCAACTGGACTTTGATGACGCTGTAAGTTATGCACAGCAGTGGAAATCCAAATTGGCAGAGATGGGCGGCATGGGGAATCGAACCACCAACCTTCAGATTAGGAGTCCTACCTAGAAAAAAGTCAGACACTCTAACCACTCCGCCACAGAGAACACCACTGTTTTACATCCTGGCAATATAGCCTGTTGTTTGTGTTGTTTTTGTTCTTCTGTCACATATCCTCGTGTTTTCTCATGTCATACTTTCTCTTCACACTTACAGGCATTAGTGGGAAACCTCACGTTCGATATCGGGTTCCTAGAATACCAGGATAACCCGTGGAAATACCCGCCTACCCGCTACGTGATCATTGCAGGGATAGGCGTTGTCGTAGTCTCGGGTGTCGTAGCCACCATTTGCCTGACACGCTTTCTGATAAAACGCGCTTAAAGTGAAAAATAACAGTTTGTTTTATTTAACAGCACATCCAGAGCACATTGATTTTTATCATTGGCTATTAGACGTCAAACATGTGGTCATTCCAATATATCTCCGTAGATGAAACCTGCTTCCGCCACATAGGCTACTCTTTCCGATAACCAGCAAAGGGTCTTTTATATGCACTTTCCAACATACAGGATAGAACACACCAGAGCCTTTGATGAACCAGTTGTTGACCACTGGTTGGAATGGAAAATCGCCCAAACTGCAAATGTGTCAACTGAGCAGGATTGATCGCATGATCCAAGCCTTCACAGGTGGACACTCTACCGCCTGAGCTACGTGCCGCTCTCGCACTTGAAATGAGACAATGACAGACCGAGAGCTAAGCAACTCTGAAAGATTGGATTGGGACAAGTGGAAGCGGAAGCGGAAGCGGGAGTGGCAGAAGAGTGGTTGGTTGTTGGAGTTTTACATCCTGGCAACATCTAAGGTCATATCAGGACGGGCAGCGTAAGAAGAGAAGATGAACAAGTGCAAGCAAACGGCGAAAGAAGAGTTCTAATTAAAACTGATGGTGTGGTTGCTTGTTGGAGTTTTACGTCCTGGCAACATTAAAGGTCATATCAAAATATTACCTGTATTCAATAATCGTACGGACTTCTTAAATACACACATAGGTATAAAGAAATATATATTTTTATATATATATAAAGTTGGGCTACGAGAAAAGGAGAGAGACAAGAAGGTGATGGGTAGGACACTATATTTGCTTCATGGCTAAGCATATAATACAGGCTTACCGGTAAAAGTTTGAAATCGGGGCTGAGAATGACTGCCCGGCATGCGCACAAGCCGGGACTGACCGGTGGTGGCGCTGGTGTAGGCAACACTGGGGCAAATATGGGCAAGTCAACAATTGGACATAATAATAGAAGTAATAATAAATAATAATAAACATAATTATTAGGTTAGAGCTATGCCCCTTTTATATACGCATAATCAATTATACATTCTATATATATGTGAATATATGTATATGTTTATAATTGTTGTTTGTTTATGTTTTACATCCTAGCAACACTTGTGGTCATATCAGGATGGTTACCGACTTGTGACAGTGCGCACTCATGGCGACTTTATAGCACCATGACCTAATATCCCACTCAGTCACATTATCCCGACACTGTGCTAACCAGTCCTTGCCCTATCGTACTAAAGCTGAGCATGAGGCTAGGAAACGACAAGTATCAATTTTGTAAGTCATTGATTGGTTTGATGTTGCCAGGGTTTGAACCCGTCGGTTCGAATCCCACGATCTACCGAATCGGGAGACGGGCGCTTAACTCATTCGGTCATCCCGTTTGGTCGGATTGTTTTCTCAATTTAGGTAACCATGGAAACAAGTCTCTCCAAACATATGTGGACTAGTTCATGATAACTTAGAATGTTTTGTAGATAGACACAAAAATGCTGAAAACAAACCATTTGTAGAATTTATAACTTAACAGTATTGTTTGTTTGTTTTGTTTGTTGTTGGTTTATGTCCTAGCAACATCTTAACAGTATTGAATGAACCATGAAACGGCCAGACGTTATAGTGCTGCCCCACTGGAAGACCAGGCTGCCAGCACCATGACCACACCAGACGGGAGGGCTGAATGACTTGAGCGTCCCTCTCCTGTTTTGGTCGATGGTAGATGGTGGAGTTGGAACCAACGGTTTCAAACCCTGGTCAAGTCAAACCAATGACTTAACAATTTATACTTGTCGCTTCCTAGCCAAGCGCTCTGCATTATTAGGATAGGGCAAGGACTGGTTGGCTCGGTGTCAGGATAATGTGACTGAGTCAGATATTGTGTCATGGTGCTGGTGGCCTGATCTCCCAGTGGGGCAGCACTATAAAGTCACAATGAACACACACTGCCACAAGTCGGTACCCATCCTGATTTTACCTTAGATGTTGCCAGGACATAAAACTCCGACAACAAATTCAAACAGCCTCACTATTTGCCCAGTTGTACATCTGAAGAAAAATGTACCTAGATGCTACATCTAATGCAGGGGGTGTTAGATTGCTGGAAGCCTAATTTAGCTACTAATAATGTAATATGGCGTAATTGGCACTCATTGCTAAGATGGTGTGACACTTGCACAGCCAATCCAGGTGTAAACATGTTCGCTTTTGTTTTTGGGGAGTTTTCAGTCGCATTGGCGCGCTGAAGGCTGGCTTGATCTGCAACACTGTATGGGCACCGCCAAAGGCGGTCCCATGTGGCTGGGCGTTTGTTTTCAGTGGTTAGTGCTCGGAGACATCAGAGGGGAGCAACGGGATGGGACGGGCGAGTGGGGGAGCACAGGGGGGTAGGGGGTGGAGAGGAAAAAGGTAATCTAGAAGCGCAACCCCCTGTCAGCTAAGAGTAAGAGGGCCGGAGGAGGTTGGTTGGTAGCTGTAGTTTTATGCCCCAGCAAGACCCTAGGCCATACCAGGACGGGCACGGATTTGTGACAGTGCACACTCATGGCAACTCCATAGTGCTGCCTGACTGGGAGATCAGGCCACCACCGGCATGATGACCTGATATCCCACTCAGTCACAGTATCCTGCCAGTTGTGAATAGCACTTGGTTGTCTACTTAATTAAATAGGTGATATGGAACGGGTCCAACCATTCTTGCTGTTAATTGTCCTGGACTGGATGTCATGACCATTTTATATATTGTTTAGCTTGTTTTATTTTATGACGCCTCTAGAGATATTTCTATGGAGGAAACCTGCCACATAGGCTACTCTTTCCGATAAGCAATAAGGTGTCTTTTATATGCACTTTACCCACGGACAGGACAGCACATACCACAGCATTTGATAAACCAGTTGTGGACCACTGCTTGGAACGAAAAATAGCCCAAACTGCAAATGGGTCCACTGAGCAGGATCGATCGGATGACTCACACCTTCACAGCTGGACACTCTACCGCCTGAGCTGTGCCCCACTCGCCTCCATATAATATGGAATAGTTAAAACACATGTCATTGATGCATAGTGCATGTCCTTGATGAATGACGCATGTCATTGACGGATGACGCACATCACGTGACCTACTACCCGTTAGTAGCATATCTGCTTTATAGTCTCATTGTTACCTTATCAATAACCTTACCTTATCAGTAAGTGATGCTTTCAACAAGGCTTCGGGTCACCTACCTGTGTGAAGGGAAAAAGTAGAAAATGTTAATTACCAATTCCGGGTAATATGTCTATATTGTACTTCCGGTTTTCCTTATTATGTACGCAGGTTTTCTAAGTACTGTATATATCCTAATAGACACGCACTGCGCGAGTGCAGACACATGGATGCACGTCTATTCAAAGTTAAAGAATGTCATGGATTTGCTTTTGTCATGCTTCTGAAATAAAGTGGGATTATCTTATTTTATGTGCGTTCAGTCTGAATATGATCGTAAATTTTTATTTGTTTTTGTCGTGCCTCTGAAATAAAGTGGGATTGTCTTATGTTATGTGCATTCAGTCTGAATATGATCATAAATGTGTGTCCGCTTTCAATCTTGAAAATGGGGGTGTGGGCTTCTATTGGGTAGCATGCTCCTATTGGGAAAATTACAGTAGGTGTAATTGTTGAATTTCGATTGTTATAGTTTACCTTACTTTACTTTGAAGTAATTTCCATTTAAAAAATAACAAACTATTAAAAATAGTAAAGCTTGTTTCATTTAACGATACCTCTAGAGCACATTGGTTTTCTTATTGTATCGTCGGCTATTGGACGTCAAACATATGGTTGGTCATTCTGACATATTTCTTTGGAGGAAACCCCTTCCGCCACATAGGCTACTTTTTCCAATAAGCAGCAAGGGGTCTTGCATATGCACTTTTCCACAGACAGCACAGCACATACCACAGCCTTTGGTGAACCAGTTGTGGACCACTGCTTAGAACAGAAAATAACCCAAACTGCAAATGGCTCCAATGAGCAGGATCGATAGGATGACTGACACCTTCACAGGTGGACACTCTACCGCCTGAGCTATGTTCCACTCCCCTAGTCCTAATGAGGTGACACAAAGAGAGGGGTCGATTGTGTGCTTTATGTACTCTTTCATAGTTTGAGGATGCTAGAAATAAACACGCATCACTTTAATATAGGTGATTTGTTTATTCGTTGTTGTTTTACATCCTAGCAACATCTAAGCTCATATCAGGACAGGTACCGACTTCTGACAACTTTATAGTGCTGCCCCACTGGGAAATCAGGTCGCTGGCTCCATGCCCCAATATACCACTCAGTCACATTATCCTGACACTGAACTAACCACTCCTTGCCCTATCCCATTAATCCCATGTGCCAGGCTAGTAAGTGACAAGTATACATTTTTTAAGTCATTGGTTTGACTCGGCCGGGATCCGATATGGACCCCCCACACACCACCTCTCTGGTGCGTTGTTTGTAACTGGCGACACTCTATATATATATATATATGTATACATGTATATATATATATATATGTATATTTTTTTGTGGGTGTTGTTGGTTTTTGTGGGTGTTTGTGTTGGTGGGTGTGGGCCGTTGATGCAGACGTGTTGGTGAGAATGGTGTTTGATGTGTTTGGGGTGGGTGTTTGTGTTTGGGTGGTGGGTGGTGTGGGGGGATACAGTTTATTACAAACAAACACTGTACCTAGCTGGCAACAAACCGCCAAATCAAATAATAAACAAACAAAAATTGTTCTCGCCTAAGCGGACGAGGCTAGTTCAGCATGCAGGCCGGTTGGCGTATCATGAAGGCGCCGGGCCGGGCCGACTGACTTCTACTGACTGACTGTTACCGTTTAGCTATCACCGTAACACTTACATTATAGCTAAACGTGAAGTTATTTATATATTTGGGAAATCCTCCATTCGACAATATGAATAACGCCGCCAATGCGGCGGTGGCGTTAATATTGGTTTGAATTTAGGGTTAATTTGATTAAATTTCACTTATGGCGTATGTAATTACGTTAAAAATGACAGCATTTAATAGATTTGGCCCAAATATATTACCGCCGATACAGCGGCGACGGCAGTGGCCATGTTTAGTTGACGCTGAACAGTATGGATATATACGTCGCTGCGGCGGCGGTGATTTGTTTACTTTACATTCGTCGATTCGAAAATATTAATATCGCCACTGATCCGGCGGCAGCGTTAATCTCGCTTCGAAATTAGGGTTAATTTGATCAAATTTCACTCATTGCGTATTTAATTCTGTTAAATATGATAGCATTGAATAGATTTGGCCCTAACCTAACACTAATACCGCTGTAAACTAGCTATATTTCTGGTTGACCTTAACCTAGTTTAAGCTTCTGGTGTTAGGCCTATCACTGACTCGTGCATGCCATTTTTCGCCACTAAACGGGAATTCCGGCCAAACACCGTTTTGCCTCGCTATCACCGACTCCTGCATACGGCCCCTGGGTGGTTCGTAACCTTATGACGGTTACCAGCTGCAGAACTGCAGCAATATAGAGAGGCACCGATAAATCAGTCCAATCTTTGGTTGAAGATTAATCTTCTGTTGGGACGGTTGTAGAAGCTGGGGATGTCCTTGCAACAATTAAACGATGAATCATTGGGGCGGCCCCAAATCACTCCGGTCCGGTGTTTTGTTTGTTTGTTTGTTGTGGTTGTTTTACATCCTAGCAACATCTAAGGTCATATCAGGACGGGTACCGACTTTTGACAGTATGTAAAGTCAACGGCTCGAATCTGTGGTTGTGTAGGCAGGCTATGGTGAAATCAATACAGGCAAAGAGAAAGGAAGAGTATAAAGAGTGAAAGAAGAGAGAGAGCCAAGCCCTCAGGTTTATTATTTATATGGTACATGGATCCAGTATAATATATCACCTGACCACATTCTCCCAATGAGAACCAAGCATCTCTAGCTCTACCAATGAGAATCAAGCATTTCCGGTCACCATGGTTACAGTGATCTGCCCACCACCACCACGCGGTGTGGCTCCCTTGGCCACCACCTGCCCTGAGCTGAGTGTGTGGTGATCCATGACTAGCAGAGGGGGGAGGGGGTAGTGGGTAGAGCTCCAAGTGCCCCTTACACACTATCTGACTAACACACAATGACTATTTACCAATGAATCAAGCACCACCAGCAACTACATAAACATCTATGCACTGGCCCTATATACCGGTTTCACAAATAGAACATTTGCATTCCCTCACCAATGCATCATTATCGGAATATTTTACAACATACTCCGCCCCTCCACTTCGTACCACCTGCCCGAGCAGCGAGAAAAGAAGTTGACATCACCTCGTTGTCCTCAATTTATCCATTAACCAATAATGAATAATAACTTAAATCTAAAGTTTACAATGGATAAGGTTTCTGACTTCGAATAAAAATAATTAAAAAAACAATATTATTTTATTTTTATAACCACCATTTAAAATCATTTATGAAGAACATATCGCATTTCTGATATCTAATATGATGTTAGAAGATGCATATGAACAATTTGCGGTCATTTTTAGTCTAATCTGACCTTTTTCAAACTTTGTGACAGTTTAGAGGTCCTTGTGACACTCTAGAGGTACATTTCCGTCTCCAAGCGTCGACCTTACATTAGTACAAATCCGATTTGTCGTTGCTACCATTTAGTCTTGCATCGATACGCTTGGCCACTTATTTTGTGTTTCCGGCTGTCAAAACTCAAAGAAACCTGAAGACTTCGATGGTAGACGTATGGTTGCTCGACAGGTCTTCATAGAGTTAACATTGCGGATCTCAGCTCTATGAGAAAACAAGGCTTAAGCGGTTTGAATCGATGACCAAGTTTCACGGACTATTTTCTTTCAAAACCAACCAAATTCTCTGATTTAACCAACATTAAGTCGTTTTGAGTGAAAATAAAGTATGAAACATCAAATATCAGTTTTAACTAAATTAATCACGAACAGCAGAAAGCTGTATACCCACAGCGTTAACTGAGCATCAAAAGGTAAACAAAGCAATGACAGTGGTTCGCTTCAAACTTTGAAATTACAATGGCTGCATCTAGATTATTAAATAATCATAGATTTCTAGCTTTTAGCTCAAGTTTTACATATGCTGTCATGGTATCCTACATTTCTTCAGCAGTTGCCATCGATTTCCAATGTTAATTGTTTCCATCGGTGAAATGTCGATTATTTCATTCATTAAAATATATGCCAGTGTTCTCCGAACTACTGCATTCGCGTTGCGATATTGATGATATCGATCAAATCTTGAAGATTTACTATCGATCCCAGCATCATTTCTCCTCTGAACTACTGCATTTGTGTTGCGATATTGATGATATCGATCCAATCTTGAAGAGTCGCTATCGATCCCAGGCATCATTTCGCAGAAAGTTACCTTTCATCGCATTACATATATCTGATTTTTATTTAATAAAGTATTTTGAATAATACATTTCCTCAAGTATTTTTCAAGCTTCAAATCTATCACTATAGAATATATAACAATATGCATTTTCCAGCTCAAAGAACATTAATTTTGTTTTATAGAACAATTTCAATAATGTTGATGACAGCATAAGTTGATACATTGTTTGATAATAAATGGTAATATTCAACATTTTATCTCCATGAATTTTCAAGTGAACCAACCTTTTCATGAATAAATGATGATATTCAACATTTTATGTCCATGAATTTTTAAATGAACCACGTTTTCATGACATATGTATGTCCATGAATTCTCAAGTGAACCACATTTTCATGCATAAATGGTAATATTCGACACATTTTTATGTCCATGAATTTTCAAGTGAACCAACATTTTCATGACAAAAATGATAATATCAAACATTTATATATCAATGAGTTTTCAAGTGAACCAACCTTTTCATGACAACAATGATAACATTCAACATTTTCTTTGTTCATGAATTTTCAAGTGAACCACATTTTCATGACACCATGGTAATATTCAACAATTTATGTTCATGAATTTTCAAGTGAACCAACCTTTTCAAGACACATGTGTATGTCTATGAATTTTCAATTGAACCAACTTTTTCATGAATAAATGGTAATATTCAACATTTTATGTCTATGAATTTTCAAGTGAACCAACCTTTTCATGACAACATGATAATATTCAACATCTTTATGTCCATGAATTTTCAAAAGAAAAATATTATTGTATAGGATTTCTTGGCCAGATCCAAAGAAATTTGAGTTTTGTTAGTAATCTAGTCATCATTTACCATATATTATTACCGGTACACAGCTCTGTAGTGTAATATAGGTTTGTAAAGCCCACATAGCTTTGTAGTTGTATTGTTTAAGAAAGAGAAAATTATATGATATATTTTTTTTTAATTGCTTATGATCTCAACATTTTTTATATCATCTCACTTTTTAGCTGAGCTGTTCCACAGTCTTGCTGTTGTAAAGTGAAAATAATATGTAAAAAAATAGGAAATAATCCCACATAATCAATTCTCTAGCCCAGCTGTTCCTTACAGCTCACTTCCGAAAAGTGATTAAGTATGTGTATCAAAAAATATAATCATCATTTCTGGCCAACTGTTCCACACAGGGTGCTTCCGAAAAGTGAATATGTATCTCAAAATCATATTGGAGATCATATAAAAAAAAGATTGTATATCATTTCATCTCATAGCTGAGCTGTTTCACACAGTCTCGCTCTTGTAAAGTGAAATCAATATATAAAAAAAAATAGGAAACCCCTATAATCATTTCAGCTGACCTCCCAATGAACAGTCGCTTTTGGAAAAATGATTAAGTTCATTCAATGCCCTAGGCATTGCCTATGCCTCCCCAGGCATCTTCTCTGCTTGATAAGCAGTAGAAAGCATGTCAATGTCTTGCTCAGCGAACAATAGGAAAGAAAACGAGGAAGAATCTTTCTAATCATTTCAGTCGTCCTCCCAATGAACAGTCGCTTTATGAAAATGATAAAGACTTCTTCATGCTATAGGCATTACCTATGCCTCCCCAGGCATCATCTATTGCCTACACTTAGTGGAATATTTATGAAGATTTTCTGTCCAGAATTGAACGTCAATGACATGAACATGTGTTATCACTTTGTTTCTAGTGTTCCCACTATTAGTCTGTGTAGGTGTGATGTAGATGAAAGCGCATCCAGTCTTTACACTACCCTCCCTGGTACAATCTTCCTATCCATACCTACCTGTCTATGTGGCTCTTTGCCTGAGAGGTCAGTGCCCCCACAACACACTCTCAACCCCCTACCACACCCCTACACCCCACCACACCTACTCCACCATACCCACTCACCACCCACCCCTACACCCCCAACACAAACACATACACACGCCCCCACCACACACCCACTATACACACCGACACCCCAACCACACCATACACCTTCATGTATAGTGACAATTAAACAAACAAAAATGAATGCCTAACATTGTTTCAGACAGGTAGCAAGATTATACGAGTTCGTCGGAAAATTAAAGAAATCAAATATTTATAGCACTAGAAAAATTCAAATAACATTTGTATGCGTAGCCTAGATATGATAGCGGTGCATGATGAAGAATGTAATTCGATCAAAAATATATTGTATTGTTGAAAAACTGTTTACTGAAATGCTTGAAAAACTGTGTTTGTTATTAAAGCTACGATGTTGTACGTGGACGAAAAACAGAGCTGAAATATAATGTGTTAATAAAAAAGTTTGTATGTTGCACTAACTATATCTCCTGCATTGTGAATTAAGTAAATTTGGGTGGGTGTTTTTTGAAGAATTTGGATCTAAAGACACCTAGGCAATTGTCCCTGTTGCAATTAGAATTTCATGGTGTGAAATAACTGTTTCGAAGTGAAATAAAATAAAATGCTTCTTTCAAGTCTGCCTAGTTTTAAGTATCAATATTTTAGTATAAAGTAAACAAATGGGCAAGTTTGTAGTCAACTATAACTGCGACTAGACATTCAGTGATGGCAATTTATCTGCCAACCCAAAATTTCCTATCTGGGTACTCAGTGACAAATATTGTGTACTTTGCAAAGAAATTGCATATGAAATTCTAATTTTGCATATTGGCCTACTCTAGCTTAAAACTTTGGACAAAATATGCATAAGCTGTATGGATATGCAAGTATTGCCTACCCAAAATTTA
Source organism: Branchipolynoe longqiensis (assembly GCA_030323885.1). Lineage (NCBI taxonomy): Eukaryota > Metazoa > Annelida > Polychaeta > Phyllodocida > Polynoidae > Branchipolynoe > Branchipolynoe longqiensis. Next base: position 38,466,692 of record CM059203.1, read on the forward strand.
GTGTTTGGGTACTCCAGTGACCAAAAGATGTGTGTCCAAATTTTGTTAGGCATAGATATCTTAATTTTGGCATATTTCAGCTTTAAACTGTACACAATCATATTGGTAGGCAGGTCTGCCACATATAAAAGACTGTGAATTTATGGTTGAATGTTAAGTTCAGTGTTTTAAATTAATACATATAGACTAATACTACACTATCCTATATGTGGTTCTTTCCTTCCTGAGTAGTTAAACACCAAATGTAGGCCTACCTACCATTCCATTTAGCCCCTTCTGCATTTAGAGTTAGAAAAGTCTAAATTTAGATTACAGTAATTTCATTATTTTGTTATTCACATATTCATTATTTTAAGAAAACTGAATAGAATTTGTCAGTTATTAAGTACAAGTCAATCGTTCTATCTACAGTATAACCCTGTTAAACAAACTTGAAGGGACCCTAGAAATCTGGTTGGATTAACCGATCATTGGTTTAACTAGGTATCCCAAGTGTCTTGCCAATCCACCAATAATCTGTGTGTGGAGCCTTAAAATTCATCATTTTCAATATGCTGTCATGTCCATTTATGTAGGAAATCACCCTTTGTTTCAACTAACTTATGCATGAAATTTTACACTGCTTCTTCAAACTTCTGGTGCCCATTCACCAGAGCCTAGCATCATCATGCCAATGGTATTATTTTGTTGCCAATACTATAGGCAATAGATTCATGTTTCGTTCTTGAATAAATTCTTTGTCTATCTATTTTAAATTTTAATTTTAAATGTTCAATTAACCACCATTTCTGAACCGAATAATGGATAACTTAGGTTTTTACATGAAAATAAAGATCCTTTTTTCTATAAAAAAAATATATATATATTTTCTTTAAACATTCACATATATCAAATTGCATTGTATATAATGTAATATTGAAGATAGCACAGGTACAAAATTTCATGCAATTATCTTGTACTGGTGCTTTTCTGTACCATTTTAAGCCTGCTCAAAATTGGGCATTTCCTTTTACCGGATTTTATCATTGGTCAAATTGAGCTCTGGACCATTTTAAGCCTATTTTTTTAAAGCTTTTCCCAAGCATATGTAATCCTGAAAAAAAAATAGCAGTGACAAGACTCATAAATAGGTTAGGGATAAATCAGAATAATTTAATAGGGGTGCCAATTTATATATAGGGTCTGGCTTCTCACATAAAATAATTAAGCCTAAATCAATCAGTGCATAAAATATGGACTGAATTCCCATATCAGTCACATTGCTATACTGTTGGGCTGAATTCACTGCATATATAGAACTCACCTATATAAAATTCACAAACATAACCATAACAGCTATTACAACATGTTAGATTATTTACTGATATTATATAATTTCTGCATACTTTATTTTGGTTGGCGATTCAAGTATGATATTGGTTGATTTAGATGGTAGGGTTCATTAAAAGGAAAGCGGGAATCTCTGCCAGTGTCGCCGTCATGCTGCCACCTAGTGGTTCAAATGTACTCTAATTGGAGCAGTGACTTGGGTCAATGTCAACACATATTTATTTCTTTACAGTATTGTATTTACCACATGGTATTCAATTGAAATGTCAGGAAAGATTAAATATATTGTAGCTATCTATTAGTTTCCTTAAATAATAAAAATATGGTTCTAACTGAGCACATGGGGGATATATTCTAATGTAAAATGTCAGTTCCTGAAGATTCATTAACTCTGTATGGGAGGGGCCATTTTGTAGTGTCATGCCTGTAACAGACAAGCCCTGTCATTGGACACCCTTATAAGTTAGTTGCTGATTGGATCCGACGTTCTGAGTAGGGCCACTGCTCAGAACGTCGGATCCAATCAGATACTAGCTTACAAGGTTGTCAAATCACAGGTCTTGTCTGTTCCAGTCCTGGAATGGAGCTCTTCACACTAAAGCCGTGTTTACACGGGCGAGTTAAGTCGGCTTAACTAATTCGCCTCCTTTAGTTCGACTCAAATTGGTCGTGTGGACACTACGCTGAGGCGACTTAAGGCTAAGTCGCCTCATCTTGTTTGCTTCAAGTAAACCACTTCGCGAGGTAGTATATATGAGCTGAACTAGCTTAAGTCGGCCCACCTTGTTTGTGTGGACGGTAGCGGTTTACTTGAAGCAGATTAAGTGTAATTCTTTGTAAACATTACTTATCCTTATGATACAAATGCAATGTGCTACAAATAAATTTTAAGAAATTATCAGTACAAAATACAAAACGTAATCTCACATGTAAGTAAACTATGCACCGGCCACCCCACTTTAAATATGTGTACAGTTAAATGTTTGCCTTCTAAAGTATTTTTTTTCGTGAAGATTTATACTGCCCATTATGGATAAGTCTGAATAGACTTGTTTTCACCATTAGACAGTTTGTTGATAGAAAGCCTGAGCCTAAACTTTTACCGACCCAAGGGATTTTTAACCTCCCACACCGCATAAGACCGACCTTCAGATTAGGAGTCCGACCTCGAAAAAAAGTCAGAGACTCTAACGACTCTGCCACAGAAAACACCACAATCAGCAATTTAAACTTCCCCATAAAGTAACCTTCCTCACCCAGGACCCGTCCTGATATGACCTTAGATGTTGCTAGGACGTAAAACAACAACAAACAAACAAACAACAAACATCCTCACCCTATTTATATCTGACATGTAAATTTGTCTGTGTTATCTTCCCCACCAAATAGTAATAACTGACATTTCCAGCCCAAAATATGGCCTAGTAGGTGTGAGATTGCACCATTGTAACTTAAGCTTTTAAACAATTTCCTGGGGGGTTACCCCCCCCCCCCCTTCGTTTTTGTCAATGTATAAGTGATCCTCCCCACCCAGTTTAATAAACTGACATGTAACTTTGTCAGTCTATATGTAATTGGGCCCAGAAAACATAAACAAAACCTACGCCACTCAAATTAATAACTAACATGTTAAGTATGGTTTGGTATCAACAACATATATTGATACCTTTTATTTAAACCAATAGAAGTATCACATTTGTTTACATACAAGTTTCACACTATATATCACAAATGACACAGATCACCGTACAATAACATCACAGTACAAACACATCACTAGATCATGTTGTCCTGCCATTCAACGGAACCGGCTGGGGAGTTGGTCCAGTCCTTGAGGAAATTCCGCTGCTCCTTTCCTGCCCTGGAGCCAGTGTTCATGCCAGGTACATGACCGGGTAGGTCTGGCAGGTTTATGCCGTCTCTCCATGGTCCACGGATGACGTTGTGCTCTCCATTGTCTTCACGGTCTAGCTGCTGATTCTGGAGCAAGGGATATCGCATCCTCATCATGTTGTCTAGGACCATGCATGCTGTGACGATGATCGAGCTTCACGGTGGGGGGGTGGTGCTGCATCGTGCTGACCAGAACCTGGAATCGGTTGGCCAGGATCCCAAAAGCATTCTCCATGACTCTCCTAGCTCGCGAAATCGTATAGTTCAAGATGCGTTGTTCATGGGTCATACCCCTCCAGCTGTATGGTTTCATCATTGTGGAGCGTAGGGCGAATGCATCGTCACCGACCAGGAAGTAGGGTACAGTGTTCTGCCCGTCCATGATAGGGTCACTGGCAGGGAGACCGAAAGTACCATCTTTGACGCCTGCCTTCAGCTCGGAGGCATTATAAACCTGCGCGTCTGATGTCGAACCCGTTCCACCAACATCTGCCCAGATGAATTTGTAGTCTGCATCAACGAGTGCCAGGAGAATGAGCGAGTAGAATCCCTTATAGTTGTAGTAGAGGGATCCACTCTTTGGGGGACACCGGCAGGAAATATGTTTCCCATCTAGTGCTCTGCATGTGTGGGGGAAGTTCCACCTCGCCATGAACTTGTCCGAGATGGCACGCCATCTATCAGGAGTCGTGGGGCAGGTCATGGTCTCGTCAATGTATTCGGCGATGATTGCTTTGCACACCTCTCTCATAATGAGTGATTGGGTGTTGTGGGAGACCCTCCACCCAAACTTCATGGAGGCATACCTGGTCCCTGAGGCTAGGTGACGCAGAGTGAGGGAAAGCTTCAGGCCAGGCTCCAGCGGTTCTCGGAACGTTGTGTACTGTTTAGTTATCCGAGGACCCACTCTGGCTAGCATCTCGTCGAACATCTGGGGAGGCATCCGCATGAAGTTGATGAAAGAAGCTATGTCCTCATTACGCAATTCGACCAGAAGCTGGTCGTACAGACCAAACTCTCGCCGCCTCCGGATCCACGCCCTCATCCACATTCTGGTCTGTCGACGTTGTCTCCTTCTTCTGAGATGGTAAAGTATTAATTGGTTAACATCATGGTGATGTTGGAGAATGGCTAGTTGGTATTCCCCCAGGTGCCTTGCAGGGACATCCATCATCTCTCAAGAGCTGAGCTGTTCTGGTCAAACATGAAAATCTCAACCTTTATATACTCAAACCCACAAAGCTGACAAAACTTTGGCTAAACGTTGGCTAAATGTTGGTTAACGTTCACAAAACGTTCGCAGAACGCCCGCGAATGTTAAATGAGCACGAGATGCGTGGCCAACACATCCAACATGTCGAGAAATGCTGGAGAAACACCAAGAGCGTGTCCGCCATACGTTATGCATACGTCGGTCAAACGTTAGCGACACGCTGATGGAACACTCGCCGTCGTTCGAAAAAAAGTCAGTCGGTCAACATTAAACAATGTCCGAACAACGTTCGTCCAACGCACGTCTAACGTGTCTTGACGTTCTTCTAACGTCCGCATAACGTTCACACCCACACGTTGGCACACGTCGAAAGTTTTGTGCAAGCACGTGCCACGATGTGCACCACCGATCCTCGCCGACCGTCGCTGTCCATCAACGTATACCAACGCGTGCCTATCGCACGCATAATGCTTCCTGACGTGTCCCGACGTTCCGCCCAAAAATCACATACGTCGACGCGCGTTGGCGAGAAGCGTCATAATGTGACAGGGCTAATACACCCCATTACACCCATACACCCCACCACACCCACCCCACCCCACCACACCCACCCCACCCCACCATACCCACTCACCACACACCCTTACCATGACCATTATGGAATCGCATGTTCATCGCTTCAGCCATGTCTCATTTTACCCTTTTTAAACTCATTCGGAAAGTTACACCGGACAGGGAGGGTGGCTGATTGGATTGAGCACCCACTTCCAGTTTTGAAGCTCATTGATTTTAAGCCCGGGCTTGAATCCAGGCCGAGTCAAACCAGTGACTTAATAAGTTGTAGGAGGGGCAGACCAACACATAAACTAATAGGCGTATATGGTTAGTTTTATTTGGCTTATATTATCGCAGTGTAATCATGACTCAACCGTAACCATATTTGGCTGGGCAACCCGCCCTACCCATAATAATAATAAGAATAAGCGATCAGCTCAAAAACATAGTGGAGCATAAGCTTCAAGATTACAAGTATAAAGTGAAAGCAATAACCAAGTCATAATAGCTATATAAACTATACAAAAAAAAAAAAATCGGGAAAACAGGACAGGAGCGTGTGTTGCCTGGTGCAGGCAAGTAAGGAATGGGCCGGGTCGTACGACGAGGGGAGCGAGGAAAGGTGGTAGTGGCGCCACCTGATGGATTCGAACCCAACTATCTATAGAAACATGCCAACCTGCGAGGGGGGAGATCTGCGCCCTCCCTACACCAGTATATCATAGATATACGCGTGTATATAGTTCAGCCTTGTTGAAACGCACTCCCGCTAAGCAGGGGTGTTACTGGGTATTACTTGTCCAGGAACACATTCTGTGACGTTTCTCTAAGTAACATAAACAACTTTTCTTAGAGGGGAGTAAACCCTGGATGTAATTGATCTTGGGTCAAGGGTCAGACCGGATCACGACTAATAACGTCATGACTTAATGTTCCAATAAACAGTTACAGTACAGAACTCATTGTGTTAAGACATCCTTTACATGGTGTCAGATCTTACAGTAACTCTTCAAAATGGCTCTACATGGATTGAAACCCCTGGGGCCTTTGAATTTGGACGAGAACATGGCCGTGAATTGGAGGTCTTGGATTCAATCATACAAGATTTATGCGACAGCTGCGGGAGTGGTTTCCAAGACAGACAAAATTCAGTGCTGTGTGTTTTTACATGTCGCTGGTGGTGACGCCCAGAAGATCCATAGGACGTTTGAGGTTGGGGAACGCTGATAAAGACAAGTTGGCTCCGTTGATAGCTGCGTTTACCAAGTATTGTTAGGGTAAGACCAACATAACGGTGGTACGTTATGAGTTTAATATGTTTAATCAGACTTCTGAGAACATGGAAACATACATACGAGAGCTGAAACACAAAGTACAGTTCTGTTGCTATGAGACTTTAGAATCTTCATTGTTGTGTGATCGCATTGTATGTGGTGTCAAGGATATTGATCTACAAAACAAGTTGTTGCAGTCTCCAAAATTAACATTGGAAGAATGTATCCAGTTGTGCCGATTAAGTGAAAATAAAGCAGTGCAAATGAGTGGTAATGGAAATGTTCATGTCGATGCGATGTCTACGAGGTATGTCAAGCATGGGGGACCAGGAGACCAAACATCTCCATGGGTACGACCATCAACAAGTCGCTTTCAACAGGGTTCCCAGGTTGCGCGTTGTGGTCAATGTGGTTACGGTCACCCGAGAGGTAACTGCCCGGTCCGTGGTGCTCGGGATGTCACAAATTGGGACAACAGAGACCTCAACAACAGCAAAACGTTCAGCAATGCAACGTTCCAGTGTATCAGATTGTCGTGGCTCAGGATCGTGATGTTGGATGCGCTGACCGAGGCGTGCAAGGTCAAGTGGAGGATGATTACGACCTGTTCGTCAGAGCGGTTTACCATGACGGAGTTGCTGGTGATGATCTGTGGTATGCAACATTTGTTGTCGACGGCCAGGAGGTGTCTTTTAAACTGGATACTGGTTCTGAAGCCAATATCTTGCCTCTTGATGTTTACGATACGTACGGATACTTTGAACCCTTCCAAGTGTCATTTGATTAAGTATAGTGGTCACAGGATCAAACCTGAGCAGGCGTGTGTCCGTTTAGGCTTGTTGGCACGCCTAGACTCCTTGAACAATGTACCTGACGTGGAGGCAAACAAACTGGTAAACGAATATTCTGATGTATTTGAGGGTTTGGGCATAATTAAAGTAAATGCTAAGATATACATTGATGGCACTGTACCGCCTGTCGTTGATCCGCCACGTAGGATACCTTTGGCTATTGTTGATGATGTTAAGCATGAATTAGACAGAATGGTTGGCTTGGGTGTCATAGTCAGAGAGGATGAACCGACTCCGTGGGTAAATTCTATTACGATTGTTCGTAAGCCTGGTAAACTTAGAATTGAACAGGGCGATTTTGAGGGGCCCTTACCCTGAACGTACGGTTGAGGAGGTAGTTGCAAATTTACATGGGGCTAGGTATTTCTCTGTGTTGGATGCGAATAGTGGGTATTGGCAAATAGAATTAGATGACATTAGCTCTAGGTTATGTACATTTAACACGCCGTGGGGTCTGTTTAGGTATACTCATTTGCCTTTTGGGATCAAGACTGCGGGTGACATTTTCATTCAGGAAATGAATGATATTTTAATGGGATTGCCTGGTGTTCATGTCATATCCGATGATATTTTGGTTCACGGTGTGACAGTTGAGGAGCATAATGATCTTTTGGAGGCAGTGTTGAAACGAGCGAGGGAGGTTCACCTCAAGTTGAACCCTAAAAAGTCTAGGATTTGCAAAAATAGTGTTAATTATGGGGTCATTTAATCACTTCGCAGGGTCTGAAGCCAAATACAGACAGAATACAGGCAATTGTTGATATGCCGGTTCCTTCGGACAAGGGTGCAGTACAACGTTTCTTGGGCATGATTGGCTATGTTAGTAAGTTTATTCCTAACATGGCACAGATTACTAAACTGTTGAGGACAGTCATAAAAAAAGATATAGCATGGCACTGGGAAGAGGAACAAGAGAGAGCTTTTCGGGAATTAAAGAGGCTTCTGACAAAGGGACCTATTTTACAGTATTTTGATAGGAAGGAGAGGATTGTGATCCAAGTTGATGCTTCTAAATATGGTTTAGGTGCTACCATGTTTCAAGGTGGTTTACCTGTAGCGATGGCCTCCAAGGCATTGGATCGCGCACAAATTAGTTATGCTGTTATCGAAAAAGAATTACTAGCTCTATGTTTTGGATGTAAGAAGTTCCATGATTTTATTTATGGCAATGAGGTAACGATACAGTCTGATCACAAGCCTCTCGTTAATATTATGATTAAACCTATCCATGAGCTATCGGCCAGAATGCAAAGAATGCGAATGAGATTACAAAATTATAACATCACAGTCACTTACTTAAAAGGATCCAATTTGTATTTTGCAGATACTCTGTCAAGAGCACACACTTCCAGTGTAAAACCTGACGATTTGTATGATAATGACATGTCGGTGGCATCGGTAGGGGTCAGTATGGATAATATCCAACAACTTAGGGAGTACACTGAATTGGATCGAACGCTAAACAAAGTGAAACGTTTAACATTGGACAGTTGGCCTAAAAATAAACAATGTATTCCTGATGATGTGAAACCATACTATACTTTTAGACATGAAATAACTTGGTTCGACGGATTATTATTAAAGGGTAATCAAATAATAATACCCAAAGTCTTACAGCCCAATATGTTGGTAAAATTAAATGAATCCCATTTGGGTGTCGTTAAGTGTAAACAACTGGCAAGAGATAGTGTTTTTTGGCCTGGTTTCACTGGAAAACAGAATTTCTAGGTGTGGTGTTTGCCAGGAATTTATGAATGACCAGCCCAAAGAGCCGTTGATCAGTCATTCAATCATAGATGTGCCGTTTCAGAAAATAGGAGTGGACTTGTTTCATGTACTAGGAAAAAACTACATCCTTATTGTGGACTATTATTCCAAATTTCCGGACTTCATTGTATTGTTACAGTTGCCTAGTAGGGCCGTTATTAAAGCTTTGAAGCAGACCTTTGCGAGATTTGGTATCCCCAAATTTGTTGTTTCGGACAATGGTCCTCAATTCATGAGTGTGGAGTTTCGCCAGTTTGCTGATTTATATGGTTTTGTGTCAGTGTACACGAATCCAATGCATGCTCAGAGAAATGGACAAATAGAGCGTTGTGTGCAGACTGTTAAACGGCTGATGAAGAAATGTATTAGGGACGACCTTGAGGTAGATATAGCAATGCTCAATTACAGGAACACCTCGCTAGATGGCATGGGTGCATCGCCGGCGCAATTGCTGATGTCACGTGTCTTAAGGAGCAGAATTCCGGTGTTAGACCGTGATTTATCTGCGGTAGAACAATCTTCTAAATTGCATCAATTGCGTCACCGACAATCGTTACAGAAGTTGTACTTTGACAGACACTCAGGTAGGGATCGGCCTTTCTTAAGTACGGGGGATAGGGTCTGATACAAAGATTACAACAATGAGTGGAAAAAGGGGACGATTGTACGTACTGACAGGCCACACCCGCGAGATTACGACATATTGAATGAGCGTAACAATGTGTTACGTCATAACAGAAAATTTATTAACGGATGTCGTAATTATAAAGTGGGTCGATCTGTTCGGTCGGCAGGTACTAATGTTGGGGTTAAACCTCTTAAAGCGCACCAATCCGCCGATTACACTACACGGTATGGTAGGATATCTAGACCTGTGATACGTTTCGGTTACTAGTATGTTCATATTTGTGCTATCGTTGTCCATGGGCACTGTCGGTCTATGTAGGCCAGTTGGTGACATACTTGTCACGGTTGTTATTGGTGCCTGGTGGTTGCATTACGTTGTCGTTTCTTACGACTGGGTCAAGTTGTGTTGTCATACGTCAGTACAATGTTCGGGTTAATATACAATTTAAAGATCATTGCTGATCAACAGCATTCCTTGACAAAGTTACAGTTGTATGTAATTAGCGTGACTTAAGATATTCTGCTGGCAATTGTATCTGTTTGCATATCAGTTACGGTTGTTATTTGTTTGGTGCCTTTTACAGTATTTCTTGTTTATCTCGGGAGAAACTATATGTGTATCGTTCATGATGGCCCTGTTCACGTGTACCCATATTGATAAGTTATTGTTGTCGCATAAGGAGTTTTCAATAACAGCTGTGTTCAGAACCGGGTCATGCTGTTATATTACGGGACCTGTCCGAGTATTGGTTGGGTAATGTTCTTCTTTTTTTTTTTTAGGGGGGATGATATGGGGGTATAGGATTAAGTTATGATGTTTGCAGTGTGATTTTATTTATATTGAAGGGGAGATGTAATGTAATGTATTGATCTCGGGTCGAGGGTCAGACCGGATCACGACTAATGACGTCATGACTTAATGTTCCAATAAACAGTTACAGTACAGAACTCATTGTGTTAAGACGTCCTTTACACTGGCGTAACCAGGAAGTACCCCTAAACGCGCCACTAGCCCCCCCCCCGACCCACCCCCCTCCCACCCACATCCAGGTCATCTGAAACACCACCTTGACAAAATAGGCGCACAGTTGTGGTGGTGGGGGATGGAAGGGGATGGAAGGGGATGGAAGGGGGAAGGGGGAAGAATGAAGGGGGCAGAGGGAGACGGAGAGGGAGAGGGCAGGTGGGAGGAGGAAATGGGCGGAGAAGGGAGGGGGGAATGGAGAGAAGAGGAGGAGAAGGGGAGGGATAGGAAGGCGGGGGAGAGGAGGGGGGAGAGGGGCAGAGGAGGGGGGGGGGGAGGGGGAGATTAGGGTGGGGAGTGGGGTGGAGAACCGGGGAGATGGAAGGAGAGGGCGCGAGGGGCAGGGAGCGGGAAAGGGGAGGCGGGGAGGGAGAGGAGGAGGGGAGAGAAGGGGAGGGGAGAGGAGAGGGGGAGCGGGAACGAGAGGAAGAAAGGGGGAGAGGAGGGGAGGGGGGAAGAAAGGGGGAGAGGAGGGGAGGGGGAGAGGAGGGGGAGAGGAGGGGGAGGGGAGGGGAGGAGAGGGGGAGGGGGGAGGGGAGCGCTGGATGGGGTGGGCATGGGGATGGGGATGGGAGAGGGCAGGACAGGGGGAGGCGGAGGGGAGAGGGGGACGGGGGAAGGCAGGAAGGGGCCGGGATGGCAGAAAGGAGGAAGGAGAGGAAAGGAGGGGAGGGGAGGGGAGGAAGAGAGGAAGGGAACAACAAGTAGAATGCCTGGCACCAGTGTCAAATGGTTACTTATATCAAAACAGAATTGGTGAATGAGAGAGAATGCAAAAAGACAAGATGGCGGCCGCAGAACGCCGTCGATATCACTTTTAAATCTGATTAAACTAGATATTATATTATATTTTTCAACTCAAAGGTAGCGGGCTATCAATAAGAGATACGTAAAGAATAAATGTTGCTTCTTAGATTGTGAAATTAGGCTCTCAATTCATTGACCCGTTTTTTCGACATCTTTTACATAGGGTTGGTTTGCACCCCTACTGCAGCAGTACGGGGTGAATCTTGTATCTAGGACCGGACTAGCCCCGGACCGTGATCCGGCATGGTGTGTGGCAATCTGGCGTGATCCGTGGCTCATCCGTGGCTCATCCTTGGTGATCCTTGGCTGGTCCGGCCTCATCTGGGGTCTGCCCCGGATGTTTTAAAATGTTTAAACCATCCCGGGCGATCCGGGGAATATAGCAATCCGGGCTTGATCTGGCATCATGCGGCATCATCCGGATGTAATCCGAGGGTGGTCCGGGTAGTTCGGGTATGCTCTGGGGGTAGACCGTGTAGCGTACCGGGCTGTCCAGGTGTTTTTTAAACCGGATGAGCCACGTTTTAGCCACGGTTTAACCCGGACCAGCGCGGAGTAGCCCGGACTAGACCTGATATAGCCACGGACCACTCCAGGACTGCCCGGATAAGACCCGGACATGCCAGATGACCATGGATTAACCACAGATGGCCTGGCCACAGATAGCCCGCTGTACCATGGTTCAGCCCAGGATGAGCCCCGTTTTTGTATATATATATAGCAGGAGCAAGTCCGGGACTGATCCATGACTACTCCGTGGATACACCGGGTAGTCCGGGGTGGCCCGGCCTCTGGTCCATGGCTAGACCGTGGCTCATCCGGGTAGGTGTGACAGCGATCCCCAAAACGACCAAAATAGCTATTTGATGCAGGGCTATTCGGGGTGGTCTGGGGGTGCCTGGCTAAAAATCCGGGGCTCATCCGGGTTAGTGTGACTTGGGCTTAAACGCAGCAAGGGGTCTTTTATATGCACTTTCCCACAGACAGGAAATCACATACATCAGCCTTTGATGAACCAGTTCATTAATACAATAGGGCAAGGACTGGCTAGCACAGTGTTGGTCGGGATAATGTGACTGAGCAGGATATCAGGTCATGTTACCGGCGGCCTCATTTCCCAGTGAGGCAGCACTATAAAGTCGACATGTGTGCGTCCTGATATGACCTTATGTAAACTATTTAGATAAAACGCATTGGTGGGGAATGCAAATGGTCTATAATGGAGTACAAATGGTCTATTAAGGTAAATGATATATAGGGCCAGGTGCATGAATGTATTTATGTAGTTGCTGGTGATCCTTTACTTATGGTCAATAGTGATTGCGTATTAGGTAGATAGTGTGAGAGGGGCACTAGTGATAGTGTGTAAGGAGCCCCAAGAGCTCTACTCACTACACCCTCCCCCCCCCCAACTGTTAGTCACGAATCACCATACACACACAGCAGGCAGGTGCAGTCCAAGCAGCCACACCGCATGGTGGTGGTGGGTAGATCACAGTAGCCATGGTGACCCCAGAATGATTACTGTTCATTGGCGGAACTATAACTGCTTGTTGCTCATTGGAGATAATGGTCAGGTGGTATACCATACCAGATCCATGTACCACTATATAATAATAAACCTGAGGGTACAAGGTCTCACTTTACTTTTATTCTTTATACTCTTCCTTTCTCTTCTTGCCTGTATTGATTTCATATAGCCTGCCTACACAAACCACATATGCCAGCCGTCGACTTTACACTTAGATGATGCAAGTACACAGAACCCCAACAACCAACCTAACTACCTTGCTCTTATCCCCAAAGCTCGACGACCTTACACCTGTACATGACCTGATTATTCAGAAAGTACCACACAGCCAGTCACACAATAGAACGCACCGAACTCGGACAGATGTTATGGTTTAGTTGCACCCCGGCCTGCTCCCCGCGCCAGACAGACACCCAAACACACATCATCGCGTCCTGGCAACATCTAAGGTCATATCAGGATGGGTACCGACTTGTGACAGTGCCCACTCATGGTGACTTTATAGTGCTTCCCCATTTGGAAATCCCGCTGCCGGCACCATGACCCAATTAGACAGTCACATTATCCTGATACTGAGCTAACCAGGCCTTGCCCTATCCTATTAATGCCGAGCGCCAGGCTAGGAAGCGACAGGTATCAATTTTGTAAGTCATTGGTTTGACTCAACCGGGAATCGAACTCCCGACCTTCCGTATGGGAAGTCTGTGCTCTACCGATTCCGCCACCGCGTCAGGTCGCAAAGATCAGGGTTTGAACTCGACCAGGGTTTGAACTCCCTATCTCCCGCACACGAGGCCCGCGCTCTACCGACTCGGCCACTGTGCCCGGTCATTAACGATTCAGAAACTGCCTAAAGCTAAGATTCCATACACGCGGTATGCGGCATGTGAATGCAAATGCGAATAAAAATAAAAATCGAAAAGCATGTAAATGAATAGTGGTGCTTCCATACGTCTGAATGCGAATACGAATGCGAATGCGAATGCGAATGCGAATGCGGCAAATGGATCGACCCATGGACCGATCGCTGCGAATGCAAATGCGAATACTGCTGCGTTTGCCATAGAAAACAATACTGTTCCATCACAAATGTTGGGGGTTGGCATATATATATGCCGCATATACAACATTTGCATGCTGCATGCCGCATGCCGCATTCACATATACGCGGTATGTGAATGCGAATGCGGCAATAAATGGCAAAGCATGTAAATACACAGGGGTGCTTCAATATCTCCGAATGCGAATACGAATGCGAATGTGGCAAATAGATCGACCCATGGACAGAACGGTGTAAATGCGAACGCTTCCCCATGAGCCATAGGAAACAACATGCACATTGGCTTTTCTTCACAAATTTGTAGGTTTAAGTGCCGGTCCCACTATGGCGGATTGAGCAACGGACAGAACCGGACAAAGAATATTCTAGTCCAGTGTTATTCAGACTTGAAATGTATCGATTATGTAATGGACGGGTAACGGACAGGTAATGGATGGGTAACGGATGGGTAACGGATGGGTAACAGACGGGTAACGGATGGGTAACAGATGGGTAACTGACATGTAATAGATATGTAATGGATGGGAACAGACAGGAACGGATGGGAACGGCCAGGTACGGAACCAGGAACGGATGGGGAATGGATGGGGAAGGGATGGGGAACGGATGGTAACGGATAATATCCACATAGGTCAGTCCAGCGCAATCGGCTATAAGTTTTGTGCATGCTCAAAACTAGTAACGGATCAGGCCGGATATCAACGGATATCAACAGATATCAACGGATATGCAACGGATATGCAACGGATATGCAACGGATATGCAACGGATATGCAACAGACACACACCAGACTTTGCCGGATATCAACAGACTTTGTTCGGTTTCTTTCCGTTTCCCCAATCCGGTGATGTGTGACAGAGCCTTTAGGTTAGTGCTCTAAAGGCCCTATCACACTATGCTGTATTGCGTCAGCGTATGCCAACATATGTGATTTTGCTCCTACACGTTGGTGTACGCTGGTGTATGTTGGTGTACATTGATGTATGTTGGTGTACACTGGTGTACACTGGTGTATGCTGATGTACACTGAGAAAAGTTATGGGTATGTCATGGGTATGTTTGGAATAACTAGTATTTGTTAAAGGTGTACGCTGGTGTACGCTGAGATAAGTTATGGGTAAGTTTGGCATGAGTAGTATTTTTGAGCATGTTCAAAATTCCGCCATATGACAGTGTATATCACATAGGTCGACGCAACACGGTGTAGTGTGAGAGGACCTTTACGTGTACACTGCAACTACACTATGTTATTTTTAATTACTTTTTATTAGGTGATGTTCTTGATGCAAACATCAACAGAAATGATGGGCAAGGCATGTCTGGCACAATACAGATAATGGTTGTACCACGTTTACTTGGAATATATGGGTGAGTATGCTTATTGTTTGTTTTTTTGTGTTTTTTGGGGTACATAAATTGATTAAGCAGGGGAAATTCCAATCACGATTGGTCCAATCATGATTGGTCTTCCTCATTCCACTGCTCCTTGCCCTATCCTAGTAATGCCGAGCGCCTGGCTAGGAAGCAACAAGTACCAATTTTTAAGTCATTGGTTTGCCTTGACTAGGATTCGAACCCACAAACTCATTGGTTCGGATCTCCCGATCTCGCAAAACAGGAGACAGATACTCTGCTCATTCGGCCACCCCGTCTTGTTTATATGCTGGTAACAGTGATAGTTTATCCGTTCATATTAAATTCACTATATTCATTCTAGGTAGCAAACACATTAGAAATAGCACCAGACATGTTGGTCGAATGAGTAGAGCGTCAGTCTCCTGTTTTGGGAGATCGGGAGATCCGAACCCATGAGTTTGTAGGTTCGAATCCTGGTCGAGTCAAACCAATGACATCAAAATTAATAATTTTTGCTAATATCCTCTTCTGGCTGATCTAGGCCCTATTGGGCCTCTAATGCCAACTCGTTATGGCAAAAGAGAACTATTTTTGTACACATATGGAGGTCAATGGTGCCCTAAAGGGATATAATTGTGGGTTTCCTCTCCAATGTTTATCCAGCCTTCTCTCAAATTCTTCTACCATCGGTGCTTCAAACACTTAGTCTGGGAGACTGTTCCATGGATCTGTCTCTCAAAATTGGCGTTCTCTGTGGTGGAGTGGTTAGAGTGTCTGACTTTTTTCTAGGTCAGACTCCTAATCTGAGGGTCGGCGGTTCGATTCCCCATGCCCCCAGCTCTGCCAATTTGGATTTCCACCACTGTGTATAACTTACAGCGTCATCAAAGGCCGGTTGCTCTCATACCATGCCTATGTGGTGTGGGAGGTTAAAAATCCCTTGGGTCGGTAAAAGTCTAGGCTCAGGCTTTCTATCGACCAGCAGTGGAATGAGGAAGACCAGTCGTCTATGACTGAAATTTCCCCTGCTTAAACAACTAATGGACCAAAAAAAATAAAAAAAAGGGTGTTCTTTTTAATAACCCCCCCTCCCCCAAATAGTCGTATTGGGAGTTAGACCAGAGAGTGTGGCTGAATGAGCAGAGCGTCCGTCTCCTGTTTTGGGAGATCGGGAAATCCGAACCCATGAGTTTGTCGGTTTGTATCCTGGTCGAGTCAAACCAATCGCTTAAAAATGTATACTTATCGCTTCCTAGCCTGGTGCTTGGCATTATTAGGATAGGGCAAGTACTGGTTGGCTCAGTGACAGGATAATGTGACTGAATGGGATATCAGGTCATGGTGCTGGCAGTAGGCCTGGTTTCCCAGTGGGGCAGCACTATAAAGTCGCCATGAGTGCGCACTGTGACAAGTCGGTACCCGTCCTTGATATGTCCTTAGATGTTGCTAGGACGTAAAACAACAACAAACTAACGTATTGGGAGTTAGGACATTGTGGACTCTAAGCTACTATATCTTGGGAGCAGTTACTCACATATCAAAATAGCAGCATTCTGGGAGACAAGGAAGCCTGGGAGGGTGCGGGTGACAAAAAAGACAACAAGAGGGTATGATGCCCCCCGACTGATAATAAACAGAGCCAATAACAGATCATATGAGAGGAGTACAGAGTACTTGAAGGCAAGGGAATGGAATACACTGGGAGTAGACAAACAAAGTACAGGGACAATAGAAACATATACAAAAATTATTCAAAAGGGAGCTCGATGCACTGCTAGACTAGCTAAAAATATATGTGTGTGTATATATATATGTGTCTGTATATATATATGTGTATATAATAATACAATTTAAAAGAAATATATATATGTGGTGTATAACGTATTATGCGAGTATAAAAATACGAAGGGAATTGTTTCCTTAATTATATTATATTATTATATTACCTGATACCTTTGTTATTCTCCGGAAGACTCCTCACTTGACCGGTGGCGCCTCCTGCGCTCACCCACCACCCTCCACCTGGTGCCGACATTGTCAGTCGCACTGGAGGATTTTTTTCTTTTAAATTACTGGGCAAGGGCCTATAATCCTTGCCAGAGATTAAAACTACTCAACCACTATCTTTGTCTTTCTCTCATATGTACGTAGTTATTTATATATATATATATATATATATATAAATAATGAATACAAAAAATAAATAAAAAATACACTGAATATCAAGGAAACTCTTAGAAGGTAAACATGCTAGGCATGATATTCCTAGGAGGTCAACTTAACATTTTCAAACAAAACTAATGACTACTAATGCAAGCTGGTGAAGGCAATCAGGGAAAATAACTATAGGTACCCAAACAACTAACCTATTGTAGAACTAACAGAATCGCAGAGAGTGGGGAAATGTGGTATGACACATATATACATTATATATATATATGTTGCTGGTATGCAGTTACTGCAATACCTCAGGGATTTTGACGCCCCTGCTCTGCAGAGTTGTAAACCACTGCCTTGTGGTACAGGTTCTTGACAGAACCGACGGCTAAGGGAGCAAACCCTAAACAGAAAACCATGTCACTGTGGCAGCATTAAGGGTGGTTGATGTATGGAACTCCCAACATCTCCCGACCAGCCACTGTAGGGACAAATAGTTTTGCACCTGTCTGGACATGTTCTTGCCGGTGTTAAACCTCTATTTGATCCCCGAGAGAGTGCTGCTGGTAACTTGTAAAAGCCAGCAGCACTTCAACACTTTTGGAGGCAGCTTTCCTGAAATGTGCTAAATGGAGAGTGGCAGTCAAGTAATGAAAGCAGTCTTTGTCGTATCGCGACCGACAGCATGTTGATATATGTTGACATCCACCCGAGTTGCAGAATAGAATGACCTTGCACATTTATTGGGGTTTTTAGTGTGAACAAAATACCAAGGACATATTTTAACTTCTCACAGTATGAACTGATGGTAGATTTATAATACTTCCCCAGTGTGATATCCCACTCAGTCACAGTATTCTGTAACCAGTGGTAACTGAGTAAATCAGTCTACGTCATATCCTACAGATACCGAGCACCAAGCAGTGAGCAAAGTGTGACATTGTCTTTGACGCATGAGGCGATTGAGCTCATGGCGTTCCAAACCGAAAATGGATACCACATCCGGTGTGAGATGATTAGTTGGTTGTTGGAATTTTACTTCCACGCAACATCTAAGGTCATATCAGGAAGGGTACCTACAGACTTGTGACAGTGTGCACTCATGGCAACTTTATAGTGCTGTCCCACTGGGAAATCAGACCACCAGCACAATGACCTGATATCCCACCCAGTCACAATATTCTGACACTAAGCTAAACCAGACCTTGCCTTATCCTATTAATGCCAAGCGCCAGGCTAGGAAGCGACAAGTATATATGTCATTGGTTTGTCTCGACTGGGAATCAAACTCCCGATCTCCTCACGATTCGGCCACCGCGTCCAGTATGTGATGGGAGATGAGGAAGGATGCAGGGTACACTGTCCCTGCCTTCAGAATGGAATGTAAACCAGAAGAGGAACGAGAAGAACCCTGTCACAAAACCTGAGTATAGCCTAGCATTTTTTGTTGTTTTTGGTACATTAGTTGTTTAAGCAGGGCAAATTTCAGTCGCAGATGACTGGTCTTCCTCATTCCACTGCTCCTTGCGCTATCCTAGTAATGCCAAGCATCTGGCTAGGAAGCGACAAGTATCAATTTTTAAGTCATTGGTTTGACTCGACCAGGATTCGAACCCACGATCCCATGGTCTACCAACCCGGGAGACGGACGCTCTAACTCATTCTGCCATCCTGTCTGGGTATTTCGCCATGAATAACCTCAACAGAATCAAATAAAGTGATCGATATAGGGCAGTGGTCGATCTGTGGAGGTGGTGGGCTAGTGATGTTTTACTGTAGTTACCAGTAGAACCACCCCTGGAGAAGTGGCTCTGCTGTCAGTGCTGTATGCCACCAGTTGCCACCATGTGGCGTGACACCCTCTAGTCATTGAGTCATCATCATCATCATGCTGTCAGTCGCTATGCTACAAAGACTGCTTTCATTACTTGACTGCCGCTCTCCAAACAGAAGCAATTTCAGTTATTCAGTTAAGGTTGCATAGTGCGATGGTCTTTGAGTTTCCGTCATTTTCTGAGATAAAGAAGGACAACAATAAATACAACAACAAAGTTATAAACAAGTGTAGTGGTCTGCATTGACCTCTGAAGCAAGCAAGTATCCACATAGACAGGTAGGCGTGGGTAGTATGGTTATATCAGGGAGCCTCGGTGGTGTAATGGTTAGTACACTGGCCCGGAATGCAAAGAGATGTGGGTTCGAGTCCCGCTCTAGGCACAATAATTCCCATTTTCATCACCCCCCCCCATGACACTGGTTGCGGTGACCATGATCCTGTACAAGCTACACGCTGTATGATTGTTGAACCTACCCTGTGTATATATGTGTTAGTGCATTGCCTGTATGTATGTAATTGTAAGCATTAAAAGACTTACAATTCCAGGGGGACGAGTGTAGTGGTCTCCATTGACCTCTCAGGCAAGTATCCACATAGACAGGTAGGCGTGTGTAGTGTGGTTATATCAGGGAGCCTAGGTGGTGTAATGGTTAGCACACTGGCCCGGAATGCAAAGAGATGTGGGTTCGAGTCCCGCTCTAGGCACAATAATTCCCATTTTCATCACCCCCCATGACACTGGTTCCCGTGACCATGATCCTGTACAAGCTACGCGCTGTATGGTTGTTGAACCTACCCTGTGTATGCATGTGTTAGTGCATTGCCTGTATGTATGTAATTGTAAGCATTACAAGACTTACAATTCCAGGGGTACGAGTGTAGTGGTCTGCATTGACCTCTCAGGCAAGTATCCACATAGACAGGTAGGTGTGTGTAGTGTGGTTATATCAGGGAGCCTAGGTGGTGTAATGGTTAGCACACTGGCCCGGAATGCAAAGAGATGTGGGTTCGAGTCCCGCTCTAGGCACAATAATTCCTATTTTCATCACCCCCCACGACACAAGCCTAGAATATGTAAATAGAATAGGCTAGTCTAGGGATAAGAGTAGAAGGGAAACAATTGTCAAGAAAAAACAAACAAACTAACAAAGATTTATTAACCATAAACACCAACTATAAGAACAAGAAAAAAAGCCGAAAACTGCCCAGCATTGAAAACAAGCCCGATCATCTGGGCTTACATGTTATGGACAGCATAAACACCCCATCAAAAAAAATGTATATATTAGGTTGAAGGTTATAATCTGCCTTACTATTATTTGAAGCAACTTTCATTTTGAATGGCTAAATTTGGAGATATTTGAAGTGCAAACATTCAACATTTATGTTGGCAAGCATGCTGAAACTCTGACGGTATAGGCTTCAGCAGAAACCGATTATATTAAATTGACTGGGCATTCCTTTTTATATGGCAACAAAGGCTTAATAAGTCCATCAGTATCTAAGCTAGGTAGATGAAAATCGAGGTAATTGCTCTGGTTTTAAAAATCTGATGCTATTATCGGACTACTTTAAGAAGAAGTTTTTTTGTTTTATTTAACGATGCCTCGAGAGCGCATTGTTTTTTATCATCGGCTATTGGACGTCAAACATTTGGTCATTCCGACACATTTCTTTAGAGGAAACCTACTGCCGCCACATATGCTACTCTTTCCGATAAGCAGCAAGGGATCTTGTCTATGCACTTTCCCACAGACAGGACAGCACATACCACAGCCTTTGATGAACCAGTTGTGGACCACTGGTTGGAACGGCAAATAGCCCAAACTGCAAATGGGTCGAACAGGGTCGATAGGATGACCCACACCTTCACAGGTGGGCACTCTACTGCCTGAGCTAAGTCCCGCTCACTCCTGATAGTGAGCAAATGCTTGAAATTATTGTATCATGAATATGAACTTAATGAGATAACACCTCAGGATTTATTGCTGAAAGATTAAATCCGTGGAAAGATTAAATCCGAAAACCAAGGCAATTACCAGAAACCTATCATGCTCAATTCCAATAAGACCAAACCATACACGTTCCCATGTGGAAGGTCAGACACTCTAACCACTCCGTAACAGAGAACGAATTAATTTATGATACGTGTATTATTAATTATGTCATTGTTTTGTAATTATACTTGTTATCTACTCTAATCAGTGGGGACAGTTTAATGGAATTCAAGGCTTTTCAAGACTAAGTACCTCAAATAGGTTAAATTCAACGCTTTTTCAAGGTGTTGAAATGGGGCAAATGAAGTTAAAGACAATTCAAGACGTTCCAAGACCCATATGGACCCTTATATGATTGGTTGGTTGTTGGAGTTTTACGTCCTGGCAACATTTAAAGTCATATCAGGACAGGTACCGACTTGTGACAGCGCACACCCATGCTGACTTAATAGTGCTGCCCCAGTGGAAGATCAGGCCACCGGCACAATGACCTGCATTTCCCACCAGGTCACATTAACCTGACACTGAGCTAACCAGTACTTGCCCTATCCTAATAATGCCGAGCGCCTGGCTAGGACGTGACAAGTATCAATTTTCTAAGTCATTGGTTTAACTGGACCAGGGTTCTAACCCATGGGTTCGAATCCCATGATCTACAATAACAGGAGACGGACGGTCAACTCATTCGGTCATCTCA
This sequence comes from Branchipolynoe longqiensis, assembly GCA_030323885.1. NCBI lineage: Eukaryota > Metazoa > Annelida > Polychaeta > Phyllodocida > Polynoidae > Branchipolynoe > Branchipolynoe longqiensis. The sequence goes on from CM059203.1 coordinate 38,488,668, forward strand.
ACTGACAACGTCCTGATGGTATTTATCGACCCTTGTGACCTTTGCATATGCAACCAGTGGTCCACAACTGGTTCATCAAAGGCTGTGGTATGTGATGTCCTGTCTGTGGGAAAGTGCATATAAAAGACCCTCTTGCTGCTTATTGGAAAGAGTAGCCTATGTGGAAGGAGCGGGTTTCCTGCAAAGAAATATGTCAGAATGACCATATGTTTGACATCCAATAGCTGATGATGAAAAATCAATGTGCTCTAGAGGTGTCGGTAAATAAAACAAGGGTTTCCTTTCCTTTGCATATGAACTATGCCGACTGTGTCGACTGCTGATATGCCACACTGAGTCTGCGCATGCCCAGTGCTGCTATTGGAACTGATTGGTGGCCACTTGGTTGTTGTTGTTGACGATTTATACTGCCTATCATGGATAAGCTTGAATAGGCTTGTTTTCACCATTAGACAGGTTGTCGATAGAAAGCCTGACCCTACACTTTTACCGACCCAAGGGATTTTTGACCTCCCACACCACATAGACATGGTATGAGAGCAACCGGCCTTTGATGACGCTGTAAGTTATACACAGCGGTGGAAATCCAAATTGGCAGAGATGGGGGCATGGCGAATCGAACCACCGACCTTCAAATTAGGTACCGGCGATGCGTGAATAATTGAGTCCCAAACCAACGGCTCGTTAAGGCTAACAGAGGCAGATGCACTAATGCCAAATAAAAAAAGAGATTTAGTGATCGTCCCCCCCCCCCCATGCTTGAAAAATCGCACGTCCCTGACTTAATTTGTTGTTTAACTGTTAAAAACATAGTTACGTATTCCATGGAAGTGCGTTGAAATGATGTATTCTTTCGCATAGGTTGGTTATTTGTTGGAGTTTTACATCCTGGCAACATCTAAGGTCATAGACTATAGACTCTAGCTATGTATTATGTGGAACTGGGTTGATATGATATATTCTCTAGCATGGGTTGGTTGTTGGATTGGAGTTTTACATCCTGGCAACATCTAAGGTCATAAACTATAGACTCTAGCTACGTATTATGTGGAACTGGGTTGATATGATATATTCTCTCGCATGGGTTGGTTGTTGGATTGGAGTTTTACATCCTGGCAACATCTAAGGTCATAGACTATAGACTCTAGCTATGTATTATTGATTGATTGCTTGATTGGTGGTTTCTTTACACCGTGTCGGCAGCATAGGCCATATTCACGGCGAGAATTGTTTGTTTTTTATTCAACCATCGCCTTTACATATAATGTAAAGGCATACAATAAGTTAGGTATCAATAGACACTTATTAATTTTTAAAAGCCCAAAATCATATAATTAAATAAAATAGATGAAAGAATTGATTAATAAAAATTGTTTTAATGAATTATATGATGTGGTACAGACCAGCTGCCCTCAAAAAAGCTAAAATGTCTTCTTGTGTAACTTTGGTAAAAAGGTCATGCATGCTGTTTGCAGTGTAAAATTGTTGGCGCAGTGCCAGCTACGTATTATGTGGAACTGGGTTGATATGATATATTCTCTCGCATAGGTCGGTTGTTGGAGTTTTACGTGCTGGCAACATCTAAGGTCATAATGGGACGGGTGCCGACTTGTGACAGCGCACACTCATGGCGACTTTAATTTAATTTGCTGCCCTACTGGGAGACCAGGTCACAGGCACCATGACCCACATTTTCCACTCAGTCACATTATCCCGATACTGAGCTCACCGGTCCTCATCCTATCCCATTAATGTCGAACACCAGCGCCTAGGTAACGACTAGTATACCATTTTTGTAAGTCATTGGTTTGACTCGACTGGGAATAAAACTCCCGACATTCCACACGGGGAGCCTGCAGTCTGCCAATTCGGCCACCACGTCCGGTGCTAACAGGTGCGCTTAAAGTGCCTGTCACACCTTACCGGATTGAGAGACGGATATAAACCGGACAAAGAATTTTCAAGTCCGGTGGTGTACTGAAATGTATTTCACAGGACAGTGTTGCTTTCACCATTAGGCAGTGAGTTGGTAGAAAACCTGAGGCTACACTTTTACCGACCCAATGGATTTCTAACCTCCCACACCACATAGATATGGCATGAGAGCAACCGGTCTCTTATGACATTGTAAGTTAAACACAGCGGTGGAAATCCAAATTGGCAGAGGTGATGGCATGGGGAAAAGCTTACTTAATCAACTAGGCGGTATTCGATTATGACGTTCCGGACCACTCGGATCATCCGAGTTGTCAGAATTTCAAATAGAACACCCCGAGGTGAACCTACCAATACAAGGGCCGTGTGCAAAATGATCCGATTCCAATGAATCACGTCTTGGCTGGTACCTGTAAGTGTACAGGTACCAGTACAAGTACCACTTGTTTTTTTTTAATAATTAAAAAAAAGAAAGAAAGTATGACCACCCAGATTAATGAAATGGACAAATAACTAAACTATGTAATCATAAAAATACTTCAAATCATATCTTCTGTAGTTATATTAGTTATTTTTATATCAAATCAGAAAAGCTTTGGATTAAAGTTGCATAGTCCGATAGCTTTGAGTTTCTGTCATTTTCTGAGATAAATACATTAAATTGATCATTATAAGCTGCTTTACTTTAGGTTGAAGTAACTTTTAGTTTAAATGGCTAACTTTTGGAGATATTTGAATTGACAACGTGCCAAATTAACTTTGACAATCACGCCAAAACTCTGATGCCATAGGCTTATGCAGTAACAGGTTCTATTAAATTGACTCCCCATGCCCTTCTACGTGACAACAAATGCTTAATAACTGTACCAGTATCTAAGATAAATATGTAGAATCAAATCTAGGTAAGTGTTTTGGTTTTGAAAATTTGATGCTTCGTCGGACTATGCAACTTTAAGCCGCCATTTTTCAAACCCCAACCACCTTTGTTTATTCCACCCGAGTTTGTCGGATCTGCGCATGAGCACAAACATGGTTCGGATGATCCGAGGTGATTAATCGATTAGGTCCCTAATGTTCACACATGCAAACAACAATGACCTTTACATCCGGGCATTACAACGCAGGTGCTGCCAGACACAGGTCACAGTGATCAGCCACTTTTAGCCTAGTTAGTTGACATTACACCAGATGGCGCCTCTAGTTGTGGCCCACCGGAGAGGAGGTGTTGGGCTCGACCAGAAACCCTGGGGCGTAATCGATTAACACGACCTGAAAGATTCGGGTCACCCAAGTTGCTAGAATTTCAAATCGAACACCACAAGTGGAGTTGACAAAAACATGTGTCATGTGCAACACGACTCGACCCCAGTAACCCACCTCTTGGCTGGGGTTTGCTAGGAACGATGACGTCACATTTGTGCTGGTAATGTCCGGCAGGATAATACCTACCAGTACCAGTCCTACATGGTTTAAAAAAATAATAACACAGATTAATGAAATGGAAATATAACTAAACTATGCAATCATAAAATACTTTAATTAATATTTTGCTGTAGTTTGTTTGTTGTTGTTTTACGTCCTAGCAACATCTAAGGTCATATCAGGACGGGTACCGACTTGTGACAGTGCGCACTCATGGCGACTTTATAGTGCTGTCCCACTGGGAAACCAGGCCGCCGGCACCATGACCTGGTATCCCACTCAGTCACATTATCCTGACACTGAGCACACCAGTCCTTGCCCTATCCTAATAATGCCGAGTGCCTGGCTAGGAAGCGACAAGTATCAATTTAAAAGTCATTGGTTTGACTCGACCGGGACTCGAACCCACGACCCCACGATCTACCAGCACGGGAGACGGACGCTCTAACTCATTCGGTCACAGTGTGAACTCAGAAGTAGGCTGAATTAATTTGACCCACTTTTAGAAGTAATGGAATGTCGGAGGAGAAAGGCTGTTGCTGTTTTACGTCCTAGGAACATCTAAGGTCATATCAGGACGGGGAGGAGAATGGAATTCAAACCAGTTGGAACTCATGGATATATAACATGGATATATATGGTTGGTTGGTTGTTGGGGTTTTACGTCCGGCAACATGCTAGGTCATATCAGGGTGTTGACAGCTGGGCAGCAGAGGCCATATTCACGGCGAGACAGTGCATGTTCATGGCGACTTTATAGTGCTGCCCCCACTGGGAAATCAGGCTACCAGTACCATGACCCGATATCCCATTCAGTCACATTATCCTGACACTGAGCCAGCATGTCCTTGCACTATCCCAATTTCGCCAAGCGCCTGGCTAGGAAGCAACAAGTATCCAATTCTAAGTCATTAGTTTGACTCGACCATGGTTCAAACCCATGTATAAAGTCCACGGCTGAAATCTGTGGTTGTGTAGGCAGACTATAGTGAAATCAATACAGGCAAAAAGAGAAAGGAAGAGTATAAAGAGTGAAAGAAGAGAGAAAGCCTGGCCCTCAGGTTTATTCTTATATGGTACATGGATCCAGTATGGCATATCACCTGACCACATTCTCCCAATGAGAATCAAGCATCTACAGCTCTACCAATGAGAATCAAGCATTTCCAGTCCCCATGGTTACAGTGATCTGCCCACCACCACCAAGCAGCATGGCTCCTTTGGTCACCACCTGCCCTGAGCTGAGTGTGTGGTGATCCTTGACCAGCAGAGGGGGGAGGGGGTAGTGGGTAAAGCTCTGAGTGCCCCTTACACACTATCTTACTAGCACCACAATGTATATTTACAATGATTAAAGTACCACCAGTAACTACATAAACACATTCATGCACCTGGCCCTATATACCTTTTTCATAAGTAGAACATTTACATTCCCCCACCAATGCGTCATTATCAGAATATTTTACACATGGTTTCGAATCACATGATCTACCAAATCAGGAGACGCTCATTCAACTTATTTGGCCATCCCGTCTGGTCTCAACTGATAGTTACTTCCTTGCTGTTGTCTGTAATACATATTGTATTATTCATTATCATCTGATAATCTCATCCATAAATAGTTCATATGCACCATGACTGCTAAGGCCAGTACCAGACGGGATGGCCGACTGAGTAGAGCGTCCCCCTCCTGTTTTGGGAGATCGGGAGATCCGAACCCATGAGCTTGTGGGTTCGAAGCCTGGTCGAGTCAAACCAATGACTTAACAATTAATACTTGTCGCTTCCTAGCCTGGCGCTCGGCATTATTAAGATAGGGAAAGGACTGGTTGGCTCAGTGTCAGGATAATGTGACTGAGTGTGATATCAGGTCATGGTGATTGCAGCTTGGTTTCCCAGTGGGGCAGCACTATAAATTTGTCATGCGTAGGCACTGTAACAAGTCGGTGTCCGTCCTGATATGACCTTAGATGTTGCTAGGACGTAAACAACAAACAAAACAAGCTAAGGCCACTAGACCAACGGCCCGGTGTGGAAAAAAAAAGATGTTATTCAACCGGAAATAAAATATTAACCCCCAAAAGCGCCCCATTAAACTTGTATCGAACGACGAGGGAACCCTGAATACCCTCTGCCATGAATATTTCTGGATTTAAAGGAACATTATTTTACTAAATTCCTTAATTGGTTCATTCAACAAAAGGAAAGCTTGTTTTATTTAACGACGCCTCGAGATCGCATTGATTTTTTATCATCGGCTATTGGTTGTCAAACACATGGTCATTCTGACATATTACCTAGGAGGAAACTCTTTCCGATAAGCAGCAAGGGGTCTTTTTTTTATCATTTATGTGCACTTTCCCCCAGACAGGACAGCATATACCACAACCTTTTGTAAAATATTCCGATATTAAAGCATTGGTGGGGGAATGCAAATGTTCTATTACGAAGCAGGTATACGTGACCAGGTGCATGTATGTGTATATGTAGGTGCTGGTGGTGCTTGATTGATAGGGAAATAGACATAGTGGTGCTGGCAGGGCTGTGTGTAAGGGGCACTCAGAGCCTACCCCCTCCTCCCTCTGCTAGTCACGATCACCACACTCAGGCTCAAGGCAGGTGGTGACCATGGGAGCCTCACAGCTTGGTGGTGGTGGGCAGACCACTGGTAACCATGGGGACCAGGAATGCTGGATCCCTATTGGGAGAGCTAGAAATGCTTGTTTCTCATTGGGAGAATGGGGTGCGATGATACTCTATACTGAATCCATGTACAATATAGATGTGCATTGTTGTTTTACGTCCTAGCAACATCTAGGTCATATCAGGACGGGTACCGACTTGTGACGACTTTATAGTGCTGTACCACTGGGAAACCAGGCCGCTGGCACCATGACCTGCTATCCCACTCAGTCACATTCTCCTGACACTGAGCACACCAGTCCTTGCCCTATCCTAATAATGCCGAGCGCCTGGCTAGGAAGCGACAAGTATCAATTTTAAAGTCATTGGTTTGACTCGACCGGGACTCGAACCCACGACCCCACGATCTACCAGCACGGGAGATGGACGCTCTAACTCATTCGGCCATCCCGTCTGGTCATGTACCATATAAATAATAAACCAGAGGGCTTGACTCTCTCTCTCTTCTTTCACACTTTATACTCTTCCTTTCTCTTTGCCTGCATTGATTTCACTATAGCCTGCCTACACAAACACAGATTCAAGTAGTAGACTTTACATACTGGTGATCACGATGAGTGATAAAACTATTAGTTGGAGGAAGGATTCAACTTTACGTTATGGAGACCTATTCTTTACTTTTAGATGAACCAGTTGTGGACCACTGGTTGGAACGGAAAATATCCCAAACTGCAAATGTGTCCACTGAGCAGGATCAATCGAATGACCCACATCTTCACTGGTGGACACTTTACTGCCTGAGCTATGTCTCCTTCCTATATGTAAGTGTTGTGGGGGTGATGAAAATTGGAAATATTGCGACTAGAGCGGGACTCGAACCCACATCTCTTTGCATTCCAGGCCAGTGTGCTAACCATTACACCACCTAGGCTCCCTGATATCAACACACTAGTCACGCCTACCTGTCTATGTGGTTACTTGACTGAGAGGTCAGTGCAGGCCACTACACTCGACCCCCTGGACTTATAAGTCTTTTAAATGGTCATTTAATGCTTACAATTAGCTACATACAGGCAATGCACTAAAACATAAATACATAGGGTAGATTCAACAATCATACAGTGCATAGCTTGTACAGGATCATGGTCACGGCAACCAGTGTCATGGGGGTGATGACAATTGGAAATATTGCGCCTAGAGTGGGACTCAAACCCACATCTCTTTGCATTCCGGGCCAGTGTGCTAACCATTACACCCCCTAGGCTCCTTGATATCAACACACTACCCACGCCTACCTGTCTATGCGGTTACTTGCCTGAGAGGTCAATGCAGACCACTACACTCATCCCCACGGAATTGTAAGTCTTTTAATGCTTACAATTACATACATACAGGCAATGCACTAATACATACATACAGAGGGTACGTTCAACAACCATACAGCGTTTGTGCTTGTATAGGATAAATGGTCATGGCAACCAGTGTCATGTGGTGATGAAAATTGGAAATATTGCGCCTAGAGCGGGACTCAAACCCACATCTCTTTGCATTCCGGGCAAGTGTGCTAACCATTACACCACCTAGGCTCCTGATATCAACACACTACCCATGCCTACCTGTCTATATGGTTACTTGCCTGAGAGGTCAGTGCAGACCACTACATAAGTTATGTGGTGCAAGTGTGTAAATAAAAACTTGAATTAAATACTCGCGCAAGTGCGGAATTACAAGAACGGATCGGGTAGCTGAATCGATAGAGCGCAGGCTTCCCTTGCAGAACGTCAGAAGTTTGAATGTCGGTCAAGTCAAACCAATGACTTACAAAATTAATACTTTTCACTTTTTAGCCTGGCGCTCGGCATTGCTAGGATAGGGCATGGACTGGTTTGCTCATTAGCAGGATAATGTGACTGAGTGGGATATCAGGTCATGGTTTCGACGGTCTGTTCTCCTAGTGAGGCAGCACCATAAAGTCAACATAAATGTGCAGTCACAATTTGGTACCCGTCATGATATGACCGTAGGTGTTGCTAGGATCTAAGACCCAAACAAAGAACCAAGCATAATTCTGGTAGCCTGAATTAATGTCATTAATTTCAAATTTGATTTTAGTTAAGTTTAAAGTTGCGTAGTCCGATGGAAGTTGAAAGCATCATGGTGCTGACGGTCTGGTCTCCCAGTGTGACAGCACTATACATAGCTCATGTGGTAGAGTGTCCACCTGTGAAGTTGTGGGTTCTCCCATCGATCCTGCTCAGTGGACCCAATTTTCAGCTTGGACTATTTTCCGTTCAAACCAGTGGTCCACAACTAGTTCATCAAAGGCTGTGGTATGTGGGACAGTGTATATAAAGACCCCTTGCTGCTTCTTGGAAAGAGTAGTCGATGTGGCGGATTGACGATGTGTTTCTTTCTTCCTGGTTCTCTTTCTACGCACTTATGTTTGAGTGTGATAACGATGGCAAATAAATAAATAAAAAATACACTGATAATTCAAGAAAAGTTGTACATACAAAGGTAAACCTTAAACTTAAAACCAAAACCTAATGACCACTAACACAGCAAGGCAAAGCCATTCAGAGAAATTAACTATTGGTAACCAAACAATTATCCGATTGTAGAACGAACAAACTCACAGAGGTTTGGGGGATGTGGGAGAATGCTTACAAACAGAGAAAGAATGCATGCAGTATTTAGCTACACAACAACTGAAAGTGATCAAAAGAAGGGGAGTCACAAGACTATTACTGTCTAGCGGCGAAAACAAGTCATTATACTTAACCGTTATGGGCAGCATAAATACACCCATCACAAAAAAAACAAAAAAACAACAACAAAAAACGTTGGCTAACCTTCCTACTCCAATGACTTCTGGGCCCGTATGCATGGAGCGGTGTTAGCGAGCCAAACCCGTGGTTAGCGGCAATCTCCGGGTTAGCGGCGAAAAGTCGGAATGTATGGAGCAGTGTTATGGAAACACTGCAAGCTTAAGGTCGGCTATGCTAACCCCAAGCCATATCAAGTTTACCATCGGTGTTAAGTACCGACTAGGCCCAAATCTATTCAATGCGATCATATTTAACAGAATTACATACTCAAATCATGAAATTTCATTAAATTAACCCTAATATCGAACCGATATTAACGCCGCCGCTGATTAAATTAACCCTAAAATCGAACCGATATTAACGCTGCCATGGCGGCGATATTCATACTGTCGAATCTAAACAAAACAAATTTCGCAACACCGGTGGTAGCTAACCCGAATGCGGTCCTTAACACCGGGGCTGATAAATAATTCTTCATGCATACGGCCCCTGTGCTCTACTAACTGATATTACTTTTGGTCGGCGCGACCATGTCCTCTCCCCGGATACTGAAATTCCAATATTCGGACAATGAAGTAAGAAAAATCCTAAATCGGTGGCAGATAGGAGGTGGGTGAGGCGCCGCCTGGATAGAAGGAAAGGAATTAAGGGAGCTGCTTGGAAGCAGGCCTCCCGGTCTCCAGGCTGCACTCCAACCTCCAGTAACCCAGACTACAAAGGATCATATCAAAAGGAGGTTACAGGAGCAGTATTAGAACAGAATAATAATACTAATATGAATAAGCAATGCTTAGGACTGACCCACCGATATAACTACAGCAAAGTATTTTATGATTTTTGTTTTACTCCACTCGCGGTGTTCGATTTGAAATTCTATCAACTCAGGTGACCCGAATACGGCATAAGCATATTCAGCGCTATACGGCCGTCGTTTCCGCGGAGTAAACTATTAATATTTCATTTGTGCATCCATGTTTATGCCAAATTGTTATTTATTTCTTTTAATTTTGAATAAACTAAGTTATGAACTGCACGTATCGGCAAAGTCTATGGCAGTCGGCATTTGTTTTGATATATTATTAACCAATAGCTGTCATCCACCCTGATTGCTGCGGACCGAAGTTCGACGAGCGATTTCTGTTTCCGTTTGCTGGATTTGGATGTTATTCCACACGATTTTACAAATGGCGGTGCCCATACAGTGCTAATTCAGTTTCCGTTTGCTGGATTTTGGTGGTTTCATTTTCTCCCTCTATGAGTAGGAGTATTGTTTATGTGTATATATCTACATCAGTACATGCGTTAGTCCTAAGCCTCCCCAGAGGGTTGGTCGGTATTAATAATATCTAGGAGTATTACATACATGAATAATATTCGGATAAGTAGGCCTACTTTATACCTCACATAAATGTTGTAAATCGCCAGTTTGACTCAGCCAGTCATTGCTCCTCGGACCTCCCGCGTTGGAGGTGAGCGCTGTGCCCACTAAACCATCACTTAGTTCTGCGCCACCCCGCTCCTCTTCACGGTTGAGTATCACCTATGACTGAGGTGTGCTCCTGTATTTTGGAATGTTGTCTAGGCCGCGTTCAGCGTATGCCTCCGAGTCGTCTCGGAGAAATTCCTGACGTCACGCTAGTCTGAACGCCAAAAACAGTCTGTCGCCTCGAAAATGGCCCCCCCCCCCATAGGGGGCAGCCATTTGCAATGGAAAAGAAGAGCTCTGATTGCCTGAAACCACTGACTATGGTGGCCATTTTCGGGGCGCTTATTGTCTCCAGTCTGAAAAGTGAGACGTCTCGGAGGCATACCCTGAATGCAGCTCTGGTGGTGGTGGTGGTGGTGGTGGGTTTCCACCCATGGTTGACCTGTTTAATGAGACAGCTAGGAATGAGCAACGGAGAATCTAACCGGCACCCCCCCGACACAGTTACCTGGTCATATCCAGAGACTTGTTTGTGTGTTGTTGTTTGACATCCTAGCAACATCTGAATGGTGTTCTCTGAAGCGGAGTTAGAGCGTCTGACTTTTTTCTAGACCGGGTGCGGTGGCCGAATCGGTAGAGCACAGGCCTCGCGTGCCGAAGATCGGGAGTTTGCGAGTTTGGTTCCCGGTCGAGTCAAAGCAATGATTTAAAAATTGATACTTGTCGCTTCCTAGCCTGGTGCTGGGCATTATTAGGATAGGGCAAGGACTGGTTATCTCGGTGTCATGATAATGTGACTGAGTGGGATATCGGGTCACGGTGCCAGCGGCCTGATTTCCCAGTGGGGCAGCACTATAAAATCGCCATGAGTGCATAGTGTCACAAGTCAGTACCCGTCCTGATATGACCTTAGATGTTGCCAGGATGTAAAACAACAACAAACAAACCTAATCACTGCTAATCTGAAGATGAGAGGTTCGATTCCCCATATGATTACCTCTCCCAATTTGGATTTGCACCACTGTGTATAACTTAAAGCATCATCAAAAGCCAGTTGCTCTCATAGTCATACCTAGATAAAGGATTCTCTCGGTACTCGCTGTACACGGGTGAACGACAACGTAGTGTAAATATGGACGAAAATAGCTTTAGTATGGAACAGGAAGTAGAATGGCTGGCTCCAGTGTCAAATGGTTACTTATATCGGCACAGAGTTGGTGAAATGGGAGCGAATGCAATAAGACAAGATGGCGGCCATCGAACGCCGTCGATTTCACTTTTAAATCTTATTAAACCAGATGTTTTATTATATTTTTTAACTCAAAGGTAGCGGGGAAATATGGAGACATATACAATGAATAAATGTTGCTTCCTAGATTGTGAAATTAGGCTCTCATAAAGACTCATTTCATTAACCCGATTTTTCGATCCTTTTTATATAAGGCTGGTCTTCACCCGTGTACTACAAGTACCGGGTGAATCTTTTATCTAAGTCATACCATGTCTATATGGTGTGGGAGGATACAAATCCCTTGGGTCGGTAAAAGTGTAGGCTCAGGATTTCTATTGACAAACTGTCTAATGGTGAAAACAAGTCTATTCAGACTTATCCATGATAGGCAGGTTATATCTTCAAGGAAAAAAAAAGGTCCGATCAGGACGGGCACCAACTACTCGTGACAGTGCACACTCATGGTGACTTTATAGTGCTGCCCCACTGGGAGACCAGACCACCCACACCATGACCCGATATCCCACAGAGTCACATTATCCCAATAGCAGTCTACCGAATCCTTGCAGTATTATCCTAGTAATGCCGAGCGCCAGGCTAGGTAGCCACAGGTATATATTTTATTAGTCATTGGTTTGACTTGGCTTGGATTCCAAGATCTACCGTGCAATCGTGCTATCCACCCTACTATACGGAGCCGAGGCCTGGACAGTGTACAGACGACAGGTGAAAAAGCTGCATGCCTTCATGATGCTACATCTGTGTTCAATCATGAGGCTAACCTGGAAGGACAAAGTGACAAATAAGGAAATACTCGAACTACCGGGCTGCCCTCTATGGAAGATCTTCTGATCAAAAAGAATCTCCGGTGGACTGGACACCTCATGAGGATGTCATCAGACATGCTACCAAGCAGATCCTCTACTCTCAACTGTCTTGTGGTTACAGAAAGAGAGGGCGCCCTCATCTCCGGTTCAAGGATACCATCAAGAGAAACCTGAAGCTGAGAGACATTAAGACTGACTCATGGACATCACTCTCACAGCAGAGAGCTAAATGGAGAGCGGCAGTCAAGTAATGAAAGCAGTCTCTGTCGCATCGCGACCGACAGCATGATGATGATGATGATGGATTCGAATGATTCTACCACGGCGTCCACTATATGTAGATGTTTGAAGAGTTCAGGCATAAAACCCCATAAACGCAAATCCAATAATTGGGATAAACATTGGAATCAAATTTACAAAAATTATATTTGTGTACATTTCTACTTTGTTGGCCATTTGTAAAATTTCCTGATATTTAGACATTGGAGGATGGTGTGAACTAGTCTATAGTAATTACAATTGTATATAAAAAGGTAAATGGTATATAAAGCCAGAGGCATTAAGGTTATTATGTGGTGCTGGTGATCCTTTACTGGGTTGATATAAATATTACATAGTTATAGATAGTGTGAGAGGGGCACTACTTTTAGTGTGACAGAGCCTTAGGAGCTCTGCTCACATACCCCCTCCCCCCAATTGTTATTTATGGATCACTGCACACCCAGACACAACAGGGCACTGTAGCCATAAACAACCAAGGCTTGGATAGAGGCAGGTTGAATGTTCATTGGTTGATTTGACAATGCCTATTGCTGATTTGAGGAGCTGGTCAGGTGTGACAGCCATCTTGGATTCTACAGCCTATATAATAATAAATCAAGCAACTCCTTCTGGTTCCTTCTGCACACTCTATACTCTGCCTTTCTATACTCTTGCCTGTAGTGATTTCCTATTTAGCCTGCCTACACAACCACACCTGCCGGCCATCGACTTTACACATTGCTTCAATATTATGTTCTCACAACAAAAGTGGAATTAGTCAGAATTAAAATTCTTTTCAGGTAAGACTATTTTCACGTAACATTATTTTATTCTAATGACATTTTTGGATTGGCGGTTACAGGGTCGTGCACCTGACCTCTTCGTTTGTGTGTTGTTGCTGCTTTACTTCCTGGTAACATCTAAGGTCATATCAGGACGGAGGTCTATCTGTTTGGTTGTTTGTTTGTTTTTTTGTTGTTGTACGTCCTAGCAACATCTAAGGTCATATCAGGACGGAGGTATATCTAGAGACCATCAGCTGAAATCTGGATCATTATGGAAGCGCATGTTCATCGCTTCAGCCGTGTCTCATTTTACCCTTTTTAAACTCATTCGGAAAGTTACACCGGACAAGGAGGGTGGCCGATTGGGTTGACTGTCCACTTCCTGTTTTGAAGGTCATTGATTTTAAGCCTGGGCCGATCAGCCGATGACATACATACACATTCATCGATGTAACTGCCACCTGCCTGCTAGTTTTCTTAGTTGCTGTTAATGGCGGGTTTGTGTCATCCACATGTGTGTGTCATCGATACAGATATAAATAGTCGAACAATGGGGACCTTTGTTATACACTTGGTGGCAGCACTTGTTCCTGGTCCAACTCGGCCATCATGGTTGGATACAAGGGTGTAGGTGTATGTGTGTGCTGGTTGTGTATGTGTGTGGTGGGGGTGGGGGTGTGTGTTGGGGGTGTAGGTATGTGTGTGGTGGGGGTGTATGTGTGTGGTGGGGGTGTGTGGTGGGGATGTCGGTGTGTGGTGGGGGGGTGTAGGTGTGTGGCGAGGGTTTAGGTGTGTGATATGGGTGTAGGTGTGTGGTGGGGGTGTAGGTGTGTGGTGGGGTGTAGGTGTGTGGTGGGGGTGTAGGTGTGTGGTGGGGGTGTAGGTGTGTGGTGGGGGGTGTAGGTGTGTGGTGGGGGTTTAGCGATGTGGTCGGGTTGTGTGGTGGTGTAGGTGTGTGGGGTGTGGTGGGGGTGTAGGTGTGTGGTTGAGGTGTATGTGGGTGTGCTGAGGGTGTAGGTGTGTGTGTGGTGAGGGTGTAGGTGTGTGTGGTTGATTGATTGATTGGTGGTTGCTTTATGCCGTGTCGGCAGCATAGGCCATATTCACGGCGAGAAATGTTTGTTTTTTGTTCAAACCATCCCTTTTACATGTAAAAGCAGACAACCAATTATGTGCCAATAGACACTCATTAAATTAGAAAGCTCACAATCATATATTTGTGGTCAAGGGAAACAAATTCCCATAGAAAAAAAAAGTGTTATTAATAATTGATAGAATTTATTTAGTAAACTATATGAGGTGGTACAGTCCAGCTGCCCTCAAAAAGGCTGAAATGTTTTCTTGTTTTACTTTAGTAAAAAGGTCATGCATACTGTCTGCAGTGTAGAATTGTTGGCGCAGGGCCAAAAAATCAACGCAACTTAGTAAAATGTGTTTGAATGTCAGCAGGGACTGACACCCAATACATTCAGGGGGAGGTTCCCCTTGAGCAGAAAAGCATGTGTAAGCCACGAGTGGCCAATACGGCATCAGCTAATGACCACTTGGTCCCCCCGACCTCCCGCATGAGTCTGTGATGGTTTTCCCACAGATGGTTCAATTTCTTTAAGTTTATTAATGTTTTCATCCCACTCATGTTGCCATTTGGATTTTATGTGGGTGGCTATTAGTGGTTTCAGATCAGAGTGAGGGATCAGACATGGTTCAAGATCACAGTTCAGGGCCTTCTTCGCAGCTAGATCAGCTCGTTCGTTTCCTTGTATGACGGCATGGCCAGGCACCCAGCACAGGTGGATGTCATACCCATCTGTTGCCAGTTGGTTCATTTTATGAATGACCATTGCTAGAATAGGGTGATTCGTTTTCAGTCCAGCAGTGGGGCAGCACTATAAAATGTGTGTGTGGTTATGATGTAGGTGTGTTTGGTGTAGGTGTAGTGTGTGTGTGGTGGGTGTGTAGTTTATGTGTGGTGGGTGTGTAGGTGTGTGATGGGGGTGTAAGCGTGTGGTGGGGGTTTAGGTGTGTGGCGGGGGTGTAAGGGGTACTGGCGGTATATATGTGTGTTGTGGGGTGTAGGGGTATAGGTGTGTGGTGAGGTGTGTGGTAGGGCGTTAGGGCTGTGTTGGGGGTGTAGGTGTGTGTGTGGTGAGGGTGTAGGTGTGTGTGGTGAGGGTGTAGGTGTGGTGGGGCTGTAGGTGTGTGGTGGGGGTGCAAGGGGTACTGGAGGTATAGGCATGTGTCGTGGGGTGTAGGGGGTATAGGTGTGTGTCATGGGGGTTTTAGGGCATTGTTGGGGGGTATAGGTGTGTGGTGGGGGTTTAAGGATGCCAAAGATTGTGAGGTGCCGCTTTGCAAGACCCTTGCATCTACACCCCCACTATATCGCTTCATATAAATCGCTTTGTCTAAATCGGTTTAGAATTGCCCATGTAAACACGGCTTTAGAGAGGAGCAACCCCTGGAGTAACCAGGAAGCACCCTAAAAACGCCACTTATCACCCCCCCATGACCTACCCCCCCCCCCCCCCCCTCCCCCCGCTGCAACCCACATTCACGCTTTCCCAGGGCCCGTCATCTGAACTTGCGTCGTGACAAAATAGGCGCATGGGATTTGCCCACATACTCCACCAGTCGTGGTGGTGGGGTGGGAGAGGGAGAAGGGGAAAGGGAGACGGGGAGAGGGAGACGGGGAGAGGGATACGGGGAGAGGGAGACGGGGAGACGGGGAGACGGGGAGAGGGAGACGGGGAGGGGGAGACGGGGAGAGGGATACGGGGAGAGGGACACGCAAAGGGGAAGACAAGGGAGACGAGAGAGGGGGATACGGGGAGAGGGAGACGGGGAGAGTGACAGGGGACGAGGGATGGGAGACGGAGACGGGGAGACGGCGCGAGACGGAAACGGGGAGGGGGAGACGGGAAGAGGGACACGGGGAGGACACGTGCGAGAGGGAGACCGGGGAGGGGGATACGGGGAGGGGAGACTGGGAGAGGGAGAGGGGAGAGGGATACGGGGAGAGGGAGAGGGGAGAGGGAGACGGTGAGGGGAGAAGGGGAGAGGGAGACGGGGGGAGACGAGACGGGGAGACGGGGAGGAAAGGGGAGAAGAGGAAAAACAAAAACGGGGAGAGGGAGACCGGCTGAGAGGGAGACGGGGAGAGGGAGACGGAGAGACGGAGGAGAGGGAGACGGCGAGACGGGGGAGAGGAGACGAGGAGAGAGGGGCATGGGGAGAGAGGGAGACAGGGAGGGGGAGACGACGGAGAGAGGGAGACGGGTTAGGGGAGACGGGGAGAGGGGGGGAAAGGAGAGAGGATAGGGGGAGAGGGAGGCCGGGGACGAGGGACACAGGGAGGGGGAGACGGGGGAGAGGGAGACGGGGAGAGGAAGACGGGGAGAGGGACTGGGAGGAGGGGAGGGGGGAGAGGAGACGGGAGAGGGAGACGGGGAGAGAGGAGGACGGGGAGAGGGACGGGAAAGGGACATGGGGAAGAGGAGAGGGGAGAGGGAGACGGGGACAGGAGAGGGGGGAGGGGGAGACGGGGAGGAGGGAGACGGGGACAGGGAAGGGGGGAGGGGGGAGACGGGGAGAGGGAGCGGGAAGAGGGAGGGGACAGGGAGAGGGAGGGGAGGTGGAGGAGGAGGGGGAGGGAGGGGGGAATGGAGGGGGAGGGGGAGGGAGAGGAAGAATGGGGGAGAGGAGGGTGAGGGGGTAAGGGGGAGAGGAGGGGAGGAGGAGGAGCGTGAGGGGGAGATGGAAGGGAGAGGCGCGAGGGGGACGGGAGCGCGGGAGGGGATTGGGATGGGGGTGGGGGGTGGGATGGAGGGAGGGTAGAGGGGGAGGGGAGACGGAGGGGGGAAGGCAGGAAGGGGCGGGGAGGGCAGAAAGGAGGAAGGGGAGGAAGGGGAGGGGAGTGGAGGGGAGTGGAGGGGAGGAAGAGGGGGAGGGAGTAAGGGAGGAAGGGGAGGGTGGAGGGGAGGGAGAGGGAGGGGATGGGGGAAGGGAAGGGGAAGGGGGGAGGGGTGTTTATACAGGCGCACACCTGCGCAATGCCACGTCCGGGAGTCACGTGACTCAGGACGAATATACACAGCACCCCAGCCATCTGTTTGCTGAGAGAGCTGCATCGCCATGTGGACCGGAGCGCTGTTCGGGCTCGTGCTGTGGCTGATGACGGGAGGCGGTGAGGTGCAGGCCCAGGACGTCCGCGGCTTCACGAAGGAGTCGTTCCCGGTCTCCCAGACCGACTACGCCGCCTGTGGCAGACGCCGGCCCTCGTGGGTGTGTGACCCGGGGCGCTTCCTCACAGAGCAGCAAGGTATGATTTGTTGGTTGGTTGTTGAAGTTTTACCAGTCCTTGCCCTATCCTAATAATGCAGAGTGCCTGGATAGGAAGCGACATGTATCAATTTTGTAAGCCATTGGTTTAACTCGACCGGGAATCGGACTCCCGACCTTCCGTAAGGGAAGCCCGCACTCTACCGATTCGGCCACCGCGTCAGGTCGCAAAGACCAGGGTTTGAACTCAACCAGGGTTTGAACTCCCTATCTGCCGCATGCCACTGCGCCCGGTCATTAACGATTCAGGAACTGCCTAAAGCTAAGATTCCATATACGTGGTATGCGAATGTTTGTTTGTTTGTTTGTTGTTGTTTTACGTCCTAGCAACATCTATGGTCATATCAGGAGGGGTACCGACTTGTAACAGTGCGCACTCATGGCGATTTTATAGTGCTGCCGCACTGGAATACCAGGCCGCCAGCACCATGACCTGATATCCCACTCAGTCACATTATCCTGACACTGAGCCAACCAGTCCTTGCCCTATCCTAATAATGCCGAGTACCAGGCTAGGAAGCAACAAGTATCAATTTTAAAGTCATTGGTTTGACTCGACCAACGTTCGAACCCACGACCCCACGATCTACCAACATGGGAGAGGGATGCTCTAACTCATTCGGCCATCCCACAGGTAGGCATGCGAATGTGAATGCGAATGCGGCAATAAATGGCAAAGCATGTAAATACACAGGGGTGCTTCACTATCTCCAAATGCAAATACGAATGCGAATGCGGCAAATGGATCGACCCATGGACCGATCGGTGCGAATGCGAACGCTGCCCCATGAGCCCTAGGAAACAACAAGAACGTTGGCTTTTCTTCACAAATCTGGAGAAAGAAAGACTGTAATTCGCATCGGTATCTATGCTCCATGCCACATACCGCATATATGGAATCTTAGCTTTAAGTGCCTGCCACCGCATATATGGAATCTTAGCTTTATGTGCCTGTCACCGCATTTATGGAATCTTAGCTTTATGTGCCTGTCACCGCATATATGGAATCTTAGCTTTAAGTGCCTGTCACCGCATATATGGAATCTTAGCTTTAAGTGCCGGTCACCGCATATATGGAATCTTAGCTTTAAGTGCCGGTCACACTATGGCATTGAGCAACGGACAGAACCGGACAAAGAATATTCTAGTCCAGTGTTATTCGGACTTGAAATGTATCGATTATGTAACGGACGGGTAACGGACCGGTAACTGACATGTAATAGATATGTAATGGACGGGAACAGACAGGAACAGACAGGAACAGATGGGAACGGATGGGAACAGACGGAACGGATGGGAACGGACGGGAACGGAAGGGAACGGACGGGAACGGATGGGGAACGGACGGTAATGGATAATAACCACATAGGTCAGTCCGGAGCAATCCATTACAAGTTTTGTGCATGCTCAAAACTTGTAACGGATCTGGCCAGATATCAACGGATATCAACGGATATCATCAGATAACAATGTATATCAACGGATATGCAATGGATATGCAACGGTACAAACCAGACTTTGCCGGATATCAACAGACTTTGTTCAGTTTCTTTCCGTTTCCCCAATCCGGTGATGCGTGACAGATCCTTTAGGTTAGTGCTCTAAAGGCCCTGTCACACTATACCGTATAGCGTCAGCGTATGCCAACGTATGTGATTTTGCGCCAACACGTTGGTGTATGCTGGTGTCCACTGGTGTACGCTGGTGTATGCTGGTGTACACTGGTGTACACTGATGTAAGCTGGTGTATGCTGGTGTACGCTGATGTACACTGATGTACACTGGTGTACGTTGATGTAGGTTGATGTACGCTGGTGTTTGCTGGTGTACGCCTGAGTCTGCTGATATACACTGGTGTACGCTGGTGTATGCTGATGTACACTGGTGCACGATGTGGTACTCTGGTGTACACTGGTGTACACTAGTGTACACTGGTGTATGCTGGTTTATGCTGGTGTACGCTGGTGAATGCTGGGGTATGCTGGGGTATGCTGGTGTATGCTCATGTATACTCATGTACGTTGAGACAAGTTATGGGTACATCATGGGTACATTTGGAATAAGTAGTATTCGTTAAAGCCCACTGGTGTACGCTGAGATAAGTGATGGGTAAGTTTGGCACAAGTAGTATTTTTTAGCATGTTCAAAATTCCGCCATATGACAGCGTATGTCACATAGGTCGACGCAACACAATATAGTGTGACAGGACCTTTACGTGTATACTGCAACTACACTATGTTATTTTTAATTACTTTTTATTAGGTGATGTTCTTGATGAAAGCATCAACGGAGATCGTGAGCAAGGCATGTCTGGCACAATACATATAATGGTACTACCATATTTACTTGGAATAGGTGGGTGAGTATGTTTATTGTTTGTTGTTTGTTAGTTTTTTGTGTTTTTTGGGGTACATAAGTTGATTAAGCAGGGGACATTTCAATCGCGGACGATTGGTCTTCCTCATTCCACTGCTCCTTGCCCTATCCTAATAATGCCGAGTGCCTGGCTAGGAAGCAACAAGTACCAATTTTTAAGTCATTGGTTTGCCTCGACCAGGATTCGAACCCACAAACTCATGGGTTCGGATCTCCCGATCTCCCAAAACAGGGGACGGACGGTCTGCTCATTCGGCCACCCGGTCTTGTTTATATGCTGGTAACAGTGATAGTTTATCCGTTCATACTAAATTCACTATATTCATTCTAGGTAGCAAACACATTAGAAATAGCACCAGACAGGTTGGCCGAATGAGTAGAGCGTCCGTCTCCTGTTTTGGGAGATCGGGAAATCCGAACCCATGAGTTTGTAGGTTCGAATCCTGGTCGAGTCAAACCAATGACTTAAAAATTAATACTTTTCGCTTCCTAGACTGGTGCTCGGCATTAATAGGATAGGGCAAGGACTGGTTAGCTCAGTGTCAGGATAATGTGACTGAGTGGGATATCAGGTCATGGTGCCGGCGGCCTGGTTTCCCAGTGGGACAGCACTATACAGTCGCCATGAGTACACACTGTCACAAGTCTGTAGGTACCCGTCCTGATATGACCGTAGATGTTGCTAGGACCTAAAACAACAACAAACAAACAAAACAACACTAGCAATAAATTCATCAGTATCGTCTACATTCGCTAAATAGAATGAAATATAGGCAGGTTCTTTGGTTTTGAAAATTGTGCGCTTTATGACACTTTAATTAAGCACGGATAACTAAATATTGTGTCTAGAAAAGTACTATTTTTTCATGATGAACTCGAAAGCAAGGGTAAAATAGCATAGGGGTCATTCTCTGAAACTGACTACCACATATTTGGTGTCCATGCAATGATAGTGATAATTAATTCTTTATTCTCTTTGGTAGCAAGTCAAATAATTATTGTTGTCTATGTGCTAATTATGTTAGCAAAAACGCATATACTTAATCTATCCCAAATGATGCATCAACAGTAGGTTTGTATGATTTTGTGCTAAAGTGAAAATGTGAAAATTGTACATATTGACACATTTCTTTCAACTTCTTTTTTCTTTTTTCAACTTCATTATCAGACATACATTTTGTTTGCTTAATTGTAATTAATAAAATTGGGTTTGAATATCTTGTGGATGTTAAAATGACTCTTCTTGCTTGTTGTTGTTTTACATCCTAGCAACATCTAAGGTCATATCAGGACGGGTACCGACTTGTGACAGTATGCACTCATGGCGATTTTATAGTGCTGCCCCACTGGGAAATCAGGCCGCCGGCACCATGACCCAAAATCCCACTCAGTCACAGTATCCTGGCACCGAGCTAACCAGTCCTTGCCCTATCCTAATAATGCAAGCACCAGGCTAGGAAGCGACAAGTATACATTTTTAAGTCATTGGTTTGACTCGACTGGGAAGCGAACTCGCGATCTTCCGCACGTGAGGCCTGTGCTCTACTGATTCGGCCACCGCGCCCAGCATGTTAAAATGATGTGTTGTATGTGTTTGGTATCCATGTTGCGTGAGTAATATTAACATGTTGCACAATTTGATGATGATGATGATGTATGTGTTTGGTATCCATGTTGCATGAGTAATATTAACATGTTGCACAATTTGAATAAGATCAAAATTAAAAAGTGAAATAGGTCTTATTTTTTTCCAACTCCAACATATGCACAACATGTAAACCTTCATAAATCAAGACCATGGATTTTGCTATTATTTGGAATGTTTTCTGCTATTATTTGGAATGTTCTCACTTTTGGTTTCCATGTCACACTTTAGTGCCCAGTTTCAAACTTACAGACTAACTTACAGATCCTCTTCTGGCCGATCTAGGCCCTATTGGGCCTCTAATGCCAACTCGTTATGGCAAAAGAGAACTATTTTTGCACACATATGGAGGTCAATGGTGCCCTGATGTCATATAATTGTGGGTGTCCTCTCCAATGTCTATCCAGCCTTCTCTCAAATGCTTCTACCATCGGTGCTTCAATCACTTAGACTGGGAGACTGTTCCATGGACCTGTCACTCAAAAGAAAAATGAGCACTTCCTGACCTCAAATCTGGGCCTCTGCTTAAAGATCTTATACCGCTGGCCTCTGGTGTTACTGTTTATTGTGATATTGAACAAACCATTAGACTCCAGTAATAAGTCTCTATCATATCTCCCCTGAGACGATGAAATGACAATGTTGGTAGCTTAAGTCTCTCAGGCGATCATCTTAATCCATCGCTCCCAATTCTGGGATTATCCTTGTGACGCGACTTTGTACATTTTCCAGAGCTACAATGTCCTTAACCACATGAGCCCAAACTTGATTTGCAAACACCAGGTGTGGTCTTACCAGAGACTTTTATAATGCGACCAGATTCCTCTGAAAGAATGACCCAATTAAGAGTAATCTGTTTAATATATCCTGAAGGGATGCTTCGGGAGATGCGGCACGTGACCAATTTGGAGAATACCAGTATGCCAAGATGAAGTCAGTACATGGAACATCTGTCAACCTCATTGTTTATTTCGTCGACAGATTAGCGGTAAGAGAAAACTGATTAAAGTTGCATACTTCGATAAAAGGGGAGCGGGACGTAGCTCAGGTTTCATAGGGTGCACCTGTGAAGGTGCCCCATCATCTTATTGATACCGCTCAGTGGACACATTTACAGTTAGGGCTATTTTCTGTTCCAACCAGTGGTCCACAACTGGTTCATCAAAGGCTGTGGAATGTGCTGTCCTGTCTGTGGGAGGTGCATATAAAATACCCCTTGCTGCTAATCGGAAACAGTAGCTTATGTGGCGACAGCTGGTTATCCGTCAAAGAAATATGTCAGAATGATCATATGTTTGACTTCCAATAGCCGATGATAAAAATCAATGTGCTCCAGAGGTGTTGTTAAATACAACCCATTTTACTTTTTACTCCGATAAAAGCAT
This sequence comes from Branchipolynoe longqiensis, assembly GCA_030323885.1. Classification (NCBI taxonomy): domain Eukaryota; kingdom Metazoa; phylum Annelida; class Polychaeta; order Phyllodocida; family Polynoidae; genus Branchipolynoe; species Branchipolynoe longqiensis. The sequence continues at coordinate 38,511,771 of CM059203.1, forward strand.
CAAATTCTCAAAAGCAAAACACTCATCTAGATTTGAACCAACTTATCCAACTTAGATACGGATGCACTTAGTAAAACTGCAAAATCTGATGAAAACATCAAATTTTCAAAACCAAACCAATTACCTAGATTTGATTCTACATATCTAACTTAGATACAGGTGCACTTATCAAACAGTTGTCGCCACATAGAAGAGAATACTGAGGCAATTTAATATAACCTGTTACTGCAGAAGCCTATCATGTCAGAGTATTGGCGTACCTACCAAAGTTAATTTCGCATCATTGCACTTCAAATATCTCAAAAGTTAACCATTTACAAAAAAGTTACTTCAAACTAGCGTAAAGTAGATTATAATGGTCAATCTAATATATTTATCTCAGAAAATGACAAAAACTCAAAACCATCGGACTATGCAGCTCTAGGTATTTGTTGCTACACGGAATGACGTACCATGTCAATTTAAATGAACCTGTTACTCTTGAAGTCTATGGGGTCAGAGTTTTGGCGTGCACACCAACATTAATTTATTATCTTTACATTTAAAATATTTGCAACGTTGGCAATTTTAGATGAAAGGTACTTCAAGTTCACGTAAGATAGATTCTAATGATCAAGCTAATTAAGCGACGCGAGACCAACACAAGTTTTAAGTGGCATTTATTTTAGAGCCGTCATAAAATGGTAACAGTGGACAAAAATGTATATAGTCTTAATGTAGGTTAACAGACGCTTAACCCTATAATCTAGCCTTGATTTTGGGGTGGGTGGGAGGTTCAAAAACCCGGCAACATGTTGATATGTGTTGTCTGGTTCAGCTGCTAGAGAGGAAGGATTCAAATATGAAACGTTGTTGACCTAATGACGTCAGCTAGGCATCCACATTAAGCGGGGCGGCTGCAGCAGCAGTTCTAAAAGTATATCGGTGAGTTCCGCTAGTGGGCGCAGTGATCAGTCAATGTATTATATGTATGTAGGCGATCCTCCAGGCAGTGTAGAGGCTCAGTACAAAGCCAATGGTTAATTAAGTCAGGAGAATAGATGTTATTTAATATATTAACGCTGGCCCCATGTGCTATAAATTACCCATGTTGTGGACAACATGAACAATGTATTTATCTCAGAAAATGAGAGAAACTCAAAACTATCACACTATAAAACTCTAAGCAAACCTACTTCATGCCAATGCTTTAAACGACATCTGGACATGATGTGATATGCACTCAGGCATACCTCAATTAGGGTAATTTATCATACAGTAAAACCTCTCTAACCGACCACCTCCACAGATCGACCACTCCCCTATATTGATCGCTTTATTTGGGTCCCAAACGATCGCCTATACAATACCGTTGTCACAATAAAAACTAAATCTCCCTAAACCGACCACCTCTGTAAATGGACCATTCAAAATTAGTCCCATGGTTGGTCGAATTAGAGAGGTATTACTACATATATTTTGGGGGAGGGGGTGGAATAGTAGCCTATGTGGCGCTAGTAGGTTTCCTCCAAAGAAATATGTCAGAATGACCATACGTTTGACATCCAATAGTGGATAATAAAAACCTACGCGCTCTAAAGGCAATATTAAATAAAACAAGTTTCGCTTTTTTTGTTCTCAGATATTGACTGTGTCTGCGGAATGCTCCTGCCAATGGTTTTCCCATTCATACGAGTTCAGCTTCCACGATTACCTCAACCACTTCCTGAACGCCGAGATCATTAGGTTTTTGTTTTGTTTGTTGTTTTATGTGCTAGTAACATCTAAGGTCATATCAGGACGGGTACCAACTTGTGACAGCGCGCACTCATGGCGACTTTATAGTGCTGCCCCACTGAGAAACCAGGCTGCCAGCACCATGACCTAATATCCCACTCAGTCACATTATCCTGACACTGAGCCAACCAGTCCTTGCCCTATCCTAATAATGCCGAATGCCTGGGTAGGAAGCGACAGGTATCAATGTTTAAGTCATTGGTTTGACTTGACCAGGATTCAAACCCACAAACTCATGGGTTCAGGAAAAATGCAGTACTCAACTTCATCCCACTAGATGGTCTCCCTCAAGCCGCTCCTCCTCACTTCTTGCTCACCATCCTGATAAGACCTTAGTTGTTGCCGGGACGTTTTCGATAGTCCTTGTCCTATCCTATTAATGGCGAGGGCCAGGATAGGTAGCATTAAATATCAGTTTGTAAGTCATTGGTTTGACTGAGCCGGGATTCAAACTCCTAACCTTCCTCGTGGGAAGCCTGTGCTATTACCAGCTTGATTGATTGATTGATTGATTGGTGGTTGCTTTACGCCGTGTCGGCAGCATAGGCCATATTCACGGCAAGAAATGTTTGTTTTTTGTTCAAACCATCGCTTTTACATGTAAAAGCAGACAACCAATTATGTGCCAATAGACACTCATTAAATTAGAAAGCTCACAATCATATATTTGTTGTCAAGGGAAACAAATTCCCATAGAAAAAGAAAAGTTTTATTAATAATTGATAGAATCTATTTAGTAAACTATATGAGGTGGTACAGTCCAGCTGCCCTCAAAAAGGCTAAAATGTTTTCCTGTTTTACCTTAGTAAAAAGGTCATGCACACTGTCTGCAGTGTAGAACTGTTGGCGCAGGGCCAACAAATCAACGCAACTTAGTCAAATGTGTTTGAGTGTCAGCGGGGACTGACACCCAATACATTCAGGGGGAGGTTCCCCCTTGAGCAGAAAAGCATGTGTAAGCCACAAGTGGCCAATACGGCAGCGGCTAAGGACCACTTGGTCCCGCCGACCTCCCGCATGAGTCTGTGGTGGCTTTCCCACAGATGGTTCAATTTCTTTAAGTTTATTAATGTTTTCATCCCACTCATGTTGCCATTTGGATTTTATGTGGGTGGCTATTAGTGGTTTCAGATCAGAGTGAGGTATCAGACACAGTTCAAGATCACAGTTCAGCAGCTTCTTCACAGCCCGATCAGCTCGTTCGTTTCCTTGTATGCCGGCATGGCCAGGCACCCAACACAGGTGGATGTCATACCCATCCGTTGTCAGTTGGTTCATTTTATAAATGACTGTTGCTAGAATAGGGTGATTCATCTTTACTCCAGCAACAGCCAGGAGGCAAGAGAACGAATCACTGTATATAACATAGTTAGTGTGGTTGGATACCGCGATACACTCCAACGCGAGAAGGAATGCTTGGGCTTCTGCAGTGAAAATTGAGCTCTGATCGGGCAAACGTCTGCCAAATTTTTCCCATCGGCAGACTTCCGCAGCAGCTACCCGGCTTTGGTCTTTCGAAACCATCAGTGTATATGGAGAGGTGGTCTGCAAACTGGCCTTGAATCTCTGCATGCAGTCCTTGGTACTCGAATGGATGTGTCCCAGACTTCCTCAGTTCCGTGAGTTGGAGGATAACCGATGGCTTTCTCAACGACCACGGGGGACGTTCTGGGACTTTGGGTGTCCTCCAACATGTCCAAATCCATGCCCAAGGCCTCCAAATCAGGTTTCATTCGGAGCCTCAGTGGCCGGATGTAATTCGGCCTGGCTTCATACCTGGATTCGTCATGTTGCTCGAATAGACAATTGTGTGCAGGATTCAATGCATTAGTTCTTGACTGCATGGCCAGTTTGATTCTCCTGTTGTTAAGTGATGGTTCATTGGCTTCGACGTAGAGGCTCTGAACCGGTGAGGTGTGGAAGGCCCCAAGGGCCAGGCACAGTCCCTGGTGGTGGATGGTGTCTAGCAGCCCAATATATGATTTCCTTGCGGAACCGTATACTATGCTGCCATCATCCACACCAGCTTGGCCAGAGCATCACAGATGGGAGCGGGACGTAGCTCAGGCGGTGGAGTGTCCACCTGTAAAGGTTTGGATCATCCGATCTATCCTGCTCAGTGGGCCCATTTGCAGTTTGGGCTATTTTCCGTTCCAACCAGTGGCCCACAACTACCAAGGGAGGTGGCACAAACACACATTCAGCCCCCCCATCACACACCAACCAATCCAAACACACAACCACCAACACGCCTCCAACCTGATCGACCAATCAGATCATAACATAATCTGGAGCCCAGGACTCCACCAACCAGAATCGTCAGTCTGTAACAGCCTCTCCAACTAAACACATCTATAAACACCTTATTCAACTATGCCAGGACAAAGCTCATCAGCAAAGAAGAGGGCACTTGGACATCCGCCAAAGCCCCAGACTCAGCAAGGAGCGTCCACCACGCTCCCTATACAACTGGGAGACAAACACCGGGAATGCCCATACAACTGGGAGACAGCATGCAATCCCAGGGCGCCAGTAGCAGCACTCCCAGGGCCGTACCAGCCGGCGGATACCATGGGACACTTCCAGTGGGACCGAATGCGACTCCGACACATCATACCCGGAGTTGGGCCAGCGGGAACCATGCCCGCGGGCCGCCAAGCAGACGGACGAGACGGAAGTCAACCGCAGGATCCGCCATATGGAGGAGAGAATGGCTGTCCGAATGGAGGCCATGCAGATCTCCACGCAGCAGCTGACTGACCAGCAGCCGGACCAACCTCACCACCACCACTTGAGGAGATGGATGCCATCGACAGATACCAAGCACGCTACAGGCGATTGGAAGGTAGGAGGGCAGTGTTGCTCGACATGTTTATAGCAAATCCCATACCCAAGCCATATATCTATCTTAAGCGCATGCGGTGTAACTTGGCCACACAGAAGTTGGCGGCATGCAATACCATGACCGAGCGGGAGTACATCCGAGCTTACATGGCGCTGCTCGCCGATCAGAAGGCATATGACGGTCAGGACTTCCCGCATATGTTTGAACACCTCAAGTGTATAACTGACGACTCTGCATGGAAGCCATGGCCCACAGTCAGGGAATGTTCTCAGAATGTATATGACAAGTTTGAGAAGGAGGAAATCGCATGGCAGGATTGCCAAGAAATTCAAAATGACCGCGCAAACTTCACATCAGCCCACACCAGCAACCCCACGCTGAGCAGGGATGACCATGGGTTGGCACCAATCACAACCGACAAAGGGGATAGAGGGCGCATCGAAGCGGAACCGCACAAGTGGCCCTGCAGAGTACGAGATGCTGCAATCAGAAACAGCACCATCAAGATGGACCGCAGGATGTTGTACACGCCTGTGCATATTGTTATAAATATCTCAAACATACTATGAGCACTCCGAACAACAGTGCAGGAGGAAAACCCGCGAGACATCAACAAACTAAAAAAGGGGGATTCCACACTAGCAAGGGCCTGCAAGCCCACAACCAGGAAAACCCCCCTACCATCAATCGGCAAGGACCGCCCACCACTCATCCACCTCAACACTCCCGCAACAGGGCTGGAAATGCTAAACAAACATCCAACCGCAACCCACACCAAGAATGAGCCGATAATGCCATCAGCAGCACACAATGGGCACGAGTGAACGTTGCTAAAACACCAACTGATGACATAAACCAAGGCGCCGCCAACACCACCCACATCAGGGCCCCTAGCGATGACATCACAAACTCTGCCCCTGCTGCTAAAGCATGCCACAGCCGGGCCCGCTGGGGCTGACAGAGACTCCAGAAACAACACAGGAGGCTGCCACACTGCCTGACCATGAGACATCAGAGCTCAGGCCACCACCCACACCAATACCCACCCCTACCAATTTAACGATGACAGTGTCAGCACTGTCCAACAAAGCGGCGTGTGTGAAAGGGGTGGGCGGGGCATTGCGTAGCATGCATCTATTGGAACATATATGGTAGGTGTAATTGTTGAATTTCGATGTTATAGTCTACATTACTTTACTTTGAAGTAATTCCCATTAAAAAAATCACAAACTTGGGAGGCATTTGAAGTGTAAGTATGACAAATTAATTTTCGGCCGGGGTTCAAACCTATGACCTTCCGTCAAACTCACTCTATCTTACACTCTCTCATGCTCTTGCTCTTTTCTGCTTTTCTGTTTTCTCACGTCACTCTGCTGCATCGCACTCGTGACAACTTTATAGTGCTGCCTCACTGGGGAATCCAGACTGCTGGCACCATGACCCGATATCACATCCTGTTACAGTATTGTGATGGCCCACGGTCTTCCACACTGCCACACACTCACGGAAGAATGCCAAGATTTAGTATCTGGTTTATTACAAAACGTATCCGCTCTCCGCGGCATCAACATTCAACTGACCCACCCCCTAACTCGCCAGATCCCACGTCGCCTCTATCGGCGGATGAGGGGTGAGCTAGCCACACGCAGTAGAGGGCAGCCCAGTCTGGGCTCTGCCCGGTGGCTAGCGTGCCGCCACCTAGCGCAGTTCAGTGTAACTGCATAGGTGTGCGGCATAGTGTCTGCCGCCACCGCGTGGTAGTGGGGCTCATGTACATACTACTACAGTATCCTGATACTGGGCTACTTAGTCCCTGCATTATCCTATTGATGCAGAGCACCAGGCTAGGCAGTCAATAGTTTGACTAGGACCGGGTTTGAATCTACAACATTCCCTCACACTTTATTAGGCCCTACATAATTGCCATATAGTTTATTAAATCAATTTGATCAATTAATAATACTTTCATCTATAATTGTATTTACCTTAATGACAAATTATATGATTTTTTTAAATTCATGAGTGTCTATTAACACATAATTGATTGTATGCTTTTACATTATATGTAAAGGCGATAGTTGAATAAAAAACAAACAATTCTCACCATGAATATGGCCTATGCTGCCGACATGGCGTAAAGAAACCACCAATTAATCAATCAAAATAGCTCTCATAGAATGTTGTTTCAAGATACACAATAGCCATATTCAATCATAATAATCATGAATAGATGGAGTTCTGTTGGTCTAGTCACTGCAGATCTAAGGCCTCAGTCACACTATGGCTTGCGACCACTTGTGATCACTTTGCGACCAAAAGCTGGCGACCCCCTTGTGACCAAAGCAAAAAAAGAAGGAAATAAACAATGGATGGTGATCGGCCAGCGATCAGCCGGCAATCAGTCAACAATCGGTTAGTAGCAAGTGCTGAAAATGGCTGGTGATCCCCAGGCAGCAAGTTTGGTCAAGAAGAGGTTTTTGTTGCAGCATCTGCAACCTCCTTGTGACCAAAATGCTCGCCCAGAGGTCACTGACCAGTCAATGACCAGTTGGCGACCAGTTTGCAACTTCTGGGCGACCACTTTGCGACCAACCCTTTTTGGTGGTCACAAAGTGGTTGCAAGCCATAGTGTGACTGAGGCCCAAAGTGTAGCGAATCACTCCTGTGACAGAGGGACCATTAACAGTGAAGCTCAGCACACTTCTTAACTGTTTTCTTAAGCTATACAGACATTCTTTTCCCTAGACTCTACTTGCGTTGGATGGAGATATGCTCACCGACTGTGGAGAATCTGCCCTGGCCGGTACGTAACAAATAAAAGCAAATATAAATCGCTTTGAGACTTCGAACTGCATGACTGCAGGGTGGTGTTCTCTGTGGCAGAGTGCTTAGAGTGACCTTTTTCTGAGTCAGAATCCTAATCTAAAGATCGGTGGTTAGATTTCCCCCGTGCCCCCACCTCTGCCAATTTGGATTTCCACCGATGTGTATAACTTACAGCATCATCAAAGGCCGGTTGCTCTCATACCATGCCTATGTGATGTGGGATGTTAACAAATCCCTTGGGTCGGTAAAGATGTAGGCTTGGGCTTTCTATCGTCAAACTGTCCAATGGTGAAAACAAATCTATTCAGACTTACCCGTGATATGCAGTATAAAACTTCAAGAAAAAAGAAAATTACGAGTATAGTACTTTTTGCATATGCTGAAGGTCGTGGGTTCGATCTGCAGTCTCCCAAATTCGACTCAATGGTTCACTGTTAAAGTGGCACAATCCAGTGTTTTGTTTGTTTGTTTCTTGGTTTACGTCCTAGCAACATCTAAGGTCATATCAGGAGGGGACACAATCCAGTAAAACAAAACACTTACGTAGATCATATCCTAAACGTCTAAACTTAGAAATCAAACGGGATGGCCGAATGAGTTTAGAGCGTCCGTCTCCTGTGTTGGTAGACCATGGGATTCCCAGTCGAGTCAAACCAATGACTTTAAAATTTATACTTGTCACTTCCTAGCCAGGCACTCTGCATTATTAGGGTAGGGCAAGGACTGGTTGGCTCAGTGTCAGGATAATGTGACTGAGTGGGATATCAGGTCATGGTGCTGGCAGTAGGCCTGGTCTCCCAGTGGGGCAGCCCTATAAATTCTCTGTGACTGCAAACTGTCACAAGTCAGTACCCATCCTGATATGACCATAGATGTTGCTAGGATGTAAAACAACAACAAACAAACAATATAAGTACCGGAAATAGGTCGCAGTTGAGCAGTTGAGTATGCACAGGTAGAGCGCCAAGTGGGAGAATCTTGAACTATCTCATGTACTGGATACATAGTATAGATGTTAATATCGGTCGAGGATAACAAAACAGCCAGGAGAACATGCCCGTTGTTTATACTTCCATAAGTAATTATGGATCACATACCAATGGGTGTGGATCTACACCTGGGAGATTACCACGTTTTATATTTTAATCCCTAATCAATCACCAAAATCTTTATATTAATACTACTCCATACTTTTGGGTTACAGAATTTCATTGTGTTACAAGCTGCAAATTGTGTATTCAATAGTTATTGTATACCTTATTCTATAAATAACCCTGAATTGGAAAATGGCTGGAAGACCAGTACTTTGGCACTGACAAAAGGCTTATTCAGCAGAATAAACATATTTACCAACAACAAAAAACACAAAAAAACAACACTATTTGAATGCTGCATTATGACGCATTCGCATTAACTGGGTCATTGGGTCAATGAAGTGCACTGAAAGAAACTCCAGTGAAATAACTCCAAGTTCTAGGTGACAAATTGATATTTCTCGGGAATTAAAACAACCGCCCTATATAATATCTTTCAGATTGGCATCACAGCCGGATGCACCTGGAAGGAGTTGGTAAGACACAACATACAATATTAGATCATCAAAGCACCAGTGAAGATATAGACACACATAAATAATAATAAATCACCATCTATCCATATATAATACTAAACGGTGGTTAAGTTTTAGGGTCATTCTGATCACTACTCTGTTAATCGGCGCTGCCAACTCACATCATCGTACTCCATTGATGCTTCACCATGTGTGGGTTGTTAATAGCATTTCCTTATGCCAACCGTACACATTTCATATTAATTTAGATGTTTTTTAAAACTAATGTTGGTCACTTCGATCAGGGTGGCATCCATTTTGAGTCATGTAGCCATAAGTGTTAACTCCACCACTAGATAGCGCCACTGATATGGTTTACCACACATGCCCAGACAGCACACAGTCGTCGGCCCGACGGCGGCCCGACGGCGGCCGCTCCGGCGGCCCGACGGTGGAAAACGCCGTCGGGCCGACGTTGTTTTGTCCAACCTCCCGCCGTTGGGGCGACGGCGGCTGCCGCCGTCGGCCCGACGGCGCCGGCCGCCGTCGCCCCGACGCTGTCGGGGCGACGGCGGCGGCCGCCGTCGGGGCGACGGCGCCAAACGCCGTCGGGCCGACATTGATTTGTCCAACCATACACCGTCGCCCCGACGGCGGCTGCCGCCGTCGGGGCGACGGCGCCAAACGCCGTCGGGCCGACGAGCCGAGAAGACGCTGTCACTATAGTGTCAATACGTACAGGTGCAAAAATATTAGTTTTATTCAAAATTAATAGAAATCGAGAACCCATACGTAATAAATTTAATATAGTCTGTACGTATTGACACTATAGTGACAGTGTCTTCTCGGAAAAACCAAGATGGCGGTCCTTCGTCAACATTCCGTACCGTTCAAATCGTATTAACACGATTAATTCCATTAATACATCGTAATAAATTACAAAACTTTTACAAAATAATCTAAACATATTAATAAACATACCTCTTAAATAATTCCTTAAAATTCCGGTTATTTCTGGAGTTACTGGTAGAAAAAGAACACTGATCAACAATCGCACGTGTTCCGCGGGCGACTCGAGCCGGGATTCGAAGTAAACAAACCGTACCGTTCAAATCGTATTAACACAAATAATTCCACTAATACTTCGTAATAAATTACAAAACTTTTACAAAATAATCTAAACATATTAATAAACATACCTGTTAAATAATTCCTTAAAATTCCGGTTATTTTTGGAGTTACCGGTAGAAAAAGAACACTGATCAACAATCGCACGTGTTCCGCGGGCGACTCGAGCCGGAATCCAAATTTAAAGAACTGCGCATGCGCGGCCCACCACCCGACGGTATACCAAGTGTGGAAAATGAATGCAAACCTGCGGCGGCCCATCACCGTCGGGCCGACGATGGCCCGACGGTGAATCAAAAGTGGAAAGGGATTGAACCCTAACGTCGGAACACCACCGTCGGGCCGACGATGGCCCGACGGTGGCTCAAAAGTGGAAAAGGATTGAAACCTAAGGTCGGGACACCACCGTCGGGCCGACGATGGCCCGACGGTGACCGACGTGTACCAAGCGTGGAAAATGAATGCAAACCTGCGGCGGCCCACAACTCGGGCCACCCTAGGGCGACGATGGCCCGACGGTGAATCAAAAGTGGAAAGGGATTGAACCCTAACGTCGGACAACACCACCGTCGGGCCGACGGTTGCCCGACGGTGGCTCACAAGTGGAAAAGGATTGAAACCTAAGGTCGGGACACCACCGTCGGGCCGACGATGGCCCGACGGTATACCAAGTGTGGAAAATGAATGCAAACTTGCGGCGGCCCACCACCGTCGGGCCGATGGAGGCCCGACGGTGGCCCGACGGCTCAAAAGTTTAACCCTAACGTCGGAACACCGCCGTCGGGCCGACGATGGCCCGACGGTGAATCAAAAGTGGAAAGGGATTGATTCCCAACGTCGGAACACCACCGGCGGCCCGACGGTGGCCCGACGGTGGCTCAAAAGTGGAAAGGGATTGATTCCCAACGTCGGAACACCACCGTCGGGCCGACGGTGGCCCGACGGTGGAAAGTCGGTGCCGACGGACCGACCAATAGCCGACGTCGGGCCGACGGCTGTGTGCTATCTGGGTGTACAATGGTACAGATGGATTCCACCAGATGGCGGCACTATATTGGAACGGGACTGTGCACAAATCCGGAATATAGATATACACACATGAATATATATAATGACAGTTCAACACAATATTTGTGCTGGGATTGATGCGGAGCCTAGCTTTAAACGCTCAGTCACACCTGACAGGACTGGGGAAACGGATAGAAAACGGACACTGTCCTGTGAAATACATCAATGTCCGTTTTATATACGGTACACATCCGGCGTGTCCGTTCTCTGTCTGGTGGTGTCTTGTGTGTACGGTGGAAAGTTTTGAACACGCACAAAACTTGTACCGGACACCACCCGACTAATGTGTACAGTTGGTGTCTGTTTTAAGTCCGTTTAGTCCGTTTCATGTCTGGTACCTATCCGTTATGTCTCCAGTTTGCTTCCTGAATATTCCGTTGATGGTGTTGGAGGAATTAGGTCCATCGTTTTTTTCGGCACATCCGTGAACAGTCCGGTACGTGTCCGTTTGGTGTTCGTCCGGTCCCATTTGACATTCGGTTGTCATCCAGTTATTTTCCGGTTATCGTCCGGTGGATATTCGTTAATGTACATTCCTTGTCCGGCGGATGTTGCAACATTTCGACAAATTTCGACACATTTCGGAACATTTTTATACCGAACACCACCGGACTAGACAATTCTTTGTCCGGTTTATGTCCGTTGCTTGATCCGGTAAGGTGTGACATGCGCTTAACCCATGGCAGGCAAGGTTTAAGGCTAGTTTAATAATAGCTAAGCACAAGTATGTCTGGACTGTAGTGCTGCAACACTTAGGCAATCCCGTCTTTGCGTTCCCGCAGTCAGCTGTGTACAGAAAGTAGGAATGTGGCCGTTCCCCAGCTAGGTGCACACAAAGGTTTATGACTCTTTTCACAGTTGCCTCCCAAAATGGGCTTTGCTGAACTGGTAAAGGGCTCCACTGCCCAGATATCCACGTAGGGCCTACTACGGTTCATAACTCTCCTTCCCTCCCTTCTAACTTATTAGAGCCTAATTGGATTTGCGCCATAACAACTCAACACACGATCCGACTCAGCACCACCGAGAAGAAGACTTAATACTTAGTTTCCACCAAACCTGCCACTACCGCAGCTAGTGTGGATTACCATGTATCATGCCAGTGATCCTGGGCTGGGTGGCGAATAGAGGGGGGGGGAGGGGAATCATGATTAATAAAGGTGCTCTCGCTCCCACAGTGAGAGCATTAAAAGGGAGGACAGTTTCCCATCCAGCCAAGTCGATACCCACTATACAAAACTTAATCACGGAATTTTATCACACTACCCCCCCAGAGCAATAGCCCACTAAGATAAGTGGGGGATAGGTAAGATGCATTAGGGGAGCCCTAGATAACGTAATGGTCAGGATACTAGTCCTGGAACGGTAGAAGTATGGGTAGGTAGATCGCACCAGGGAGCCTAGATAGCATAATGGTCAGGATACTAGTCCTGCAATGGCAGAAGTGTGGGTAGGTAGATCGCACCAGGGAGCCTAGATAGCATAATGGTTAGATTTTCTTCATTTGCTGAAACACTCAGATAGCATTGGTTCACTAACGAGAATTCTGCACATGCTGTTCACTATATGGTGTTGAACCAGCCCTGAGTGTAGTGTATCAAGCAACCACCCGAACGCCTTGAGTCTCGTGTAACGACTGCCTTTATTTCACTCACCAGTCTAGCAGGTTCTTGTGTCACGTGACCTCCCCGGGACGCACCCCGGCCTTGTTACATATATATATATATATACAACATCTCTCTTTCAATATAAATATTTTTTTTTTTTTTAAATTTTTTAAATGACACCTCACGTTATCATCATCAAAATTGATTATATTAACAAGAACAAAAAAATCGAATAACATACTAATTCACAAGTAACCAACATCATGAATGGAACTCTAACAAGTAATTACACTTCACGGAGTCAACTCGACTCACTGTTCTAACGGAAAGCTTTAGTCAGTTTGCTTCCTTCTGTTTCAAACTCAAATTTGTTCGACTGGGCGCACAGTTCGCCCGTGTCTGGTTACATAATGCTTATTTTCATTTAACTCACTTTGCCTATTCTGTTCCTGTCTGTTTTTGTTCGACTCTAATGCCATCGGTGCGGGTATTACGTGTCGTCTGTTCCTAGTTAAACATCGGCCCTCTGTACTTTTGATTATGTACTTACAGTATTGGGCTTGGCTTGCCTCTACAATTGTACCCTTTTCCCACTTGCTCTCGTGAGTGAGGTACTTAACTGGGTCATCTTTTCTGAGTATGTGTTTTTCCAGCATTCTTGTCATGTCATTGTTTTTGTTTGTATTGCCTCACTTCTATTTTTTTTTTTCTATTTGCCACAATCCTTGGCCTCAACTGTTGGGTTATTGTAGGTATTTTCGATCGTAACCTTCGACTCATGAACAATTGCGCCGGAGAGGCCTCTAGCTCGGGAATCGTGGTATTTCGCTACGAGAGTAGTGCTATGTTGATGTCCGTGTTGTCTTTTATTGATTTCTTTAACATGCTTTTTATAGTCTGCACATACCGTTCCGTTTGCCCATTACTCCGCGGATAGTGCGGGCTTGAGAAAGTGGTTTTGAACCCGTAATTCCTAGCAAATTGCCTATATTCCTCACTACTAAATTGTGGTCCATTGTCGGATACAATTTCTACAGGAATCCCGTATCTGCCAAACAGGTCTTTTAACACCTCAATTACGCCTGCACTTGATGTTGATTGTAATTTTACCAGTTCGGGAAATTTCGAAAAGTAGTCTATTATGACTAAATAATTTGCGTTCTGATAATGACACATGTCAATACCTATTTTTGCCTATGGAATTGTAGGAATTTCGTGCGAAATCATTGGTTCAACGTTCGGTATGTTTCTTTCTGACTGGCAGATCTGACATCTACTGATTTGGTCCTCAATTTGCTTTACTATGCCTGGCCAGTACACATAATCACGGGCCAGTTGTTTACATTTAATTATTCCGAGATGTGACTCATGTAATTTACTGAGCATGTCTTTTTGCATTGATTTTGGAATAATAATTCGGTCCCCTTTCATCATTAAACCATTGTGCACTGTTATGTCATTTCAGTGTGTATAGTATGGCTTTACGTCTGGTTTGATTGTTTTCTTGTTACTTGGCCATCCCTCTTTTGTTAGGTGGGCCAATTGTTGCATTGTGTCATCATTTTTTGTTTTGTGTGCGATTCGCTAGACGTCTTCATTGACAAATCCGATGGCTGCAACCGTGATGTTGCTGTCAAACAGATCCCTAGGCTCTATCTGGGATGAATGGGCTCGTGACAGGGCATCTGAAAAGAACATGTTTATACCTTTTTTATGAACCACATTTAGGTTGTAATTCTGGAGCCGCATTCGCATGCGCTGCATGCAGGCTGACAGACCATTTATTGGTTTTAACATTATGCTAACAAGTGGCTTATGATCTATTTCGACTGTAACTTCTTTTCCAAAAATGTACACGTGAAATTTTTTACAGCCGAAACAGATCGCCAGTAACTCTTTTTCTATCACCGCGTATTTCGCTTGAGTGTCATCCAGTACTTTGGAAGCCATCGCTACTGGTCTCTGTTCTTGGAACAATGTTGCCCCAAGCCCTGACTGCGATGCATCCACTTCAAGAACAATTGGTTTTGACACATCGTAGTACGTGAGAACAGGGGCCTTCACTAACAATGCTTTGAGCTCTCTAAATGCTTTTTCTTGTGCCAATTCCCAATGCCATGCCACTCCATTGGCTAGAATCACTCTTAGTGGTTTTGCTACTTCTGACAATTTTGGTATAAATTTGCTGACATAATTCATCATTCCTAAGAATCTCTGCACTGCAGCCTTGTCGGTGGGCATTGGCATGTCAAGAATGGCACTAACTCTATCAGGGTTTGGTTTTAACCCATCCTTGGTGAGCACATGCCCTACATATCGAACCGATGACTTGCATATGCTTGATTTTCTAGGATTTAGCTTTAGATCCACCTGGCGTGCCCTCTCTAACACTGTCTGCAATCTTTCGTTATGCTGCTCTAATGTTGAGCCAAATACCAAAATATCATCCGCTATGACCTCAACCCCTCTGATATCCTTAAAAATGCTGTTCATCTCCTGAATAAAGATATCTCCCGCTGTCTTTATGCCGAAAGGCAGCCGGGTGTATCGGTACCGCCCCCAGGGGGTATTGAACGTACATAGGAGCGAACTCTGTTCGTCCAATTGTATTTGCCAATATCCACTGTTGGCGTCCAACACCGAAAAAAACTGTGCCCCGGCTGTTTTGGCTACGACCTGCTCAACTGTCTTATTGGGATATGGGCTGCGGAGAATCGCTCGATTTAATTTTGTGGGATCCAGACAGATCCGAATCTTCCCTGGCTTGCGTACCACGGTGATGGAGTTTACCCACGGTGTGGGATCTATTTGAGGTACGATAACTCCGATACTAACCATACGATCTAACTCCTTTTTAACTTCATTTGCTACATCGTGAGGAATTCGGCGAGGTGGATCTATTACAGGAGTAATTTCAGGATTGACATGTATTTTAGCATTCACCTTTATCTTCCCCAGCCCATCAAATACATCAGTGAATTTATTTACCATTTTAGCTGCCTCGGTTCCCTGTCGACTGACGGAATCCACACGGTTGATGAGCTTAAGACCTACACAGGCCTTCTTTCCTAAGATCGCGCATCCAGTGTTCATAACCTGGAAGCGAATTGCCTTTCCTCGTACGGGCAGCTCCACTTCTCCCTCCGGTTGGAGTCGATGCCTGCTGAACATGATCAGCTTGCATCGCACTGGTTGTAGTACTCTGGTCCCCATCGCCTGGAATGTTTTGAGCGGTATGATGTTAGCTTCGGAGCCCGTATCGAGCTTGAACTTGATCTTCGTCTCACCGATATGTATGGGCTTATACCACAGATCCTCTGAATCCGTCTCATGATCTTCGTCCATCGCGCGGACGAACAAATCCGGATCTTTGTCCTCATCCTCGGAGTTGGCAAGCTCCCATTCATCTCTGGTGTCTCGCCTGCCCAGTTCAATAGCATTCACAGGGGCATTGCCTCTTCATCGTCCTCGGCACACCTTCACAAAGTGCCCTATTTTCCCGCACCCGTCACATTCCTTGTCTTTGGCAGGGTAGTTTGCCTGACCATGCGTGTAGCCGCAGCGTGAACACTTCACACATACTTGGTTATAACCACTTGCCTGCATACGGCGCCACGGTACTGCCGGTGTTGTTGGTGTCGAGTTGAGTTGCGTTGTACTCGCTGACTCGACATATTTCCAAACATTTATCCAGCGTAAGCTTTGGCATTTGAAGTAGTTTATCACGCAGCTGCTTGTCCCTCACACCACTCACTAAACGGTCTCGCAATATGGAATTTTCCACCTCTCCGTACTCACAAAAAGCAATTTTGTGACGCAATTCACGAATATATGTGTCCATTGACTGAGACTTCTGGTTAAATGTATTAAACTGGTACCGAACTACCGTCTCATTAGGTTTACTTTCGCAGTATTCCTTAAATGCTGCAATTAACGGCTGTATCTTTTCACGGTCTGAATCTTCAATCTGAAGCGTCGGAAATACCTTCTGAGCTTCCGCACCGGCAACATGTAAGAACATGAAACATTGTGTCCTCTCAGGCTTACTCGTAATTCCTGCCGCGCCAACAAATATCTTGTATGCCGTTATCCAACTTCGCCAATTCACAGACAGGTTTCCCTCCAAGTTAAGCTCTTTCGGTGGTTTTAGCCCTACTAATGTAGCCGCCGCCATTTTAGTCCGTTCCGATATCTGACACCATGTAGTGTATCAAACAACCACCCTCAAACAACCACCCGAACGCCTTGAGTCTCGTGTAATGACTGCCTTTATTTCACTCACCAGTCTAGCAGGTTCTTGTGTCACGTGACCTCCCCGGGACGCACGCCGGCCTTGTTACATATATATATATATATACAACACTGAGAATGTCAGAAGTGTAGGTTTGAGTTCCACTCCAGGCGCAATGAATGGAAATTTTATGCTGGGAGTTTAACGATATTGTGATAGGCCTCGTATGGCTGGTTCCCCCTGCTCTACTATATGACGCAAGACAGAGAGAAGATAAACGTATGTTTCCATGGTATATTTCTATCCTCAGCCCATCGCAGTTTCACAGAATCAAGTGACCAGCCCCTTAACCAGCCAAGTCGCAAATAATCTTTCAAGATGGGGCATTACGGGGATCGAGGGGGGGGGGGGGAGATGCTAGCCGGTCACAGTAGGGGGGCGGTCCACCCACGGACCCACCCTCCGGCTAGCCCACTGCCACCTGTCACCATAGGTGTACAACAGTGGGCAGCATAGTCGATGCCACCATTGTGTGATTGTGAGGCTCATGAATGGACTACTACAATATTGTCAAATGAGCAGACATTTTTCATCAAAATCCTGACGTCAGTTGGTTATTAGAAAATATTGGACAATTTTACTTCGGAAGCCTAATGTTAGTTAAATGTTGTAAAATGATAGCAAATTATTATCAGATTTTAAATTTGGTAAATACATTGCAAAATAGACACTACTGCAACCTAATATAAACCTTATATCAGTTAGATGTTGCAAACAGATCTAAATTATTTACATGCGTATTGACATCAGAAATCTATAGGTGGCAGCACCGATTTGTTGATGTTTTGAAATTAAATCATTGTCTATAATAGCCATTTGGGTTGAAACCTGACATGGCTATTAATATACAGTCTACTCTGTCTATAACGGACACCCATGGGTCTGGAGCAAAATGCTATTAATACAGAGAGATCCGTTATAGGCAGAGACTGACTGACGGAATGGGTTGAAACCAATGTTTTTCTTTTTTACTTGACTGACTAGGACGGTCCCTACCAAGCCATTTCTACAATTGGTCATTTGTACAATTAGTCATTTCTACTGTATTATAACTATATGACATGTCATTATTGTCAGAGAATATTGATCAAATGGGTGAAAAAACGGCTGTTGTCCACATAAGACAGCTGTCCGTTAGACACAGAGGTAATGCTATTAAATTAAACTGGTGACATGATGGGACCAGCACTTTTTGCTGTTATTGACAGAGATTTGTTATTGATTAAGCCGTTATTGACAGAGTAGACTGTAGTATTAGTAGAAGTTCTAGGTACAAAATTATTGAATATTATTAGAACAGGAATATAAAGAATATTTATACAACAAATTCCTGTGAGATAAAATCAGCTGACAAGTCCATTATCATCCTACTGCATGATGAATAGTGACATTTTTGGGTCAGCAAGTTACTAACTAACAAACCAATTCTGACTTATCAATTCTTCCGTGAATGTGGCCAGATTTCGCCGGCATTTGGACCCCCAATAGGTGGAACGCTGGTTCAAATAAGGAACATCAATCTGGACCTCAGCCAGGGAGAAGTTCTCATTGGAACACTTCCATGTGAAGTCTTCAGACGGTATGTGGCCCCCCCCCCCCAGCTTCCAGTCTTGTTTTTTTTGTAAATGATAATTTTATTCAGCGAATAAAGGCATATATTCAGTGCCAAGGCACTGGTCTTCCAGCAATATCATGTTACATTTTTTTTTTACTAAATGTATTTTATTCAGCGAATAATGTCTTTTGTCAGCGCCAGAGCACTGGTCTTCCGGCCGTTCATTACAATTTCTTGGTACATAAATGACAATATCAGTTGCAATAATAACCACATGAAAAACCTGTTCGATAATAGAAGCATAATATAAATTGACTATTTGTCGTAATAGTAACTGCATGCAATTCCAGTTCAACATATGTATTATGCACTTGGTGAGCATGCATCAATAAATGTACAAGATGACTCTAGAATTGTCTTTAAACACTTCTTTCTTCCTTTGTTTTCTCTCTTCTCTTTTCTAAAAGATATAGCATATCTACAATACACATATATATATACTATACTGCAAATATGCAAATCAGTGGATCCAATCACCAATACCAAATGCGGAAACCTGCCCATTTTTTTTTTTTTAATCCCATCACGAGTGTTCCGTTCTGTATGGCCTAATGATGGGATCGCGGTCTGAGATTGCAGTGGGGACTTACATCAGACAGGTTTTATGTCAATTTAAAGGAAAATTTTAGGTAATAGGTTTTGAAAGAAGGTGTAGTAGGGGTGTGGTAGGGGCGGGAAGGGGATCAGCGTGCAGGGCTGTGTAGTGCATTTGAGAACATTTATATATATATGTATGTACAAGGGTCATTCCCGTTTATAATATAGTTTAAAATCAAAAAGCGTTTGATACAAAGACAAAAAGAAGAAAAAAGAAGAATAGTGTTGTTACCCAACAGCATTGAGAGATAACAGAGTGTACATTTTATATTGTCAGTGTCATGGTTACTGCAATTTTGTACTAATATGCACGGCGAATACAAAGCTATTCTACTAGTAGAATTTGATGCAGTTAAATTCTATTCTCCAGTGCAATTCTGATAACAAGTATAATATGATGTGTGGTGTGGTTTCCTTGTGTTATTGTTAAAACTAGTTCAGTGAACCCCTTTCATCGAAGAATTAATTGATTGATTTGATTGATTGCTGATGGCTTGACGCTGTGTCTGCAGCTGCGGACATATTCATGGCGAAGAGCTAGTGGTATCTATTCTACCACTCAGTCTTGTCAATCACATTCACAAGCCTCCATCAAAATTTACACGAAATTCCAAAATGGTCAGATCCATGTCAAAATGAAAAGTGCACTGATGGCCGTCTCAGTTACTCAAAATCTTACTCACTGCTACTCAGGCAGTTCCTGACAACTGTCTGCCAGTTTCCACCTTCAAAGTACTCTAAGCAACTCATAAGGAAGAAAGGAAGACAAGTCCCACAACATTGACAGTGATAAGGTTGAGCTTTATTGTTACAACTGTTGTTCACCTACTAGCAACCTGCCACCCTGACTCACTTACAACCTGCTACACAGACCCACATGGTTCCTGCTTACATATATCAGAACATATACAACCAATTTAACCTGGGTCCACGGGTTGTTGCACCTGTGATATATGCGTAATAGATGTATAGGCGTGTGGCTAATATATGTTAACGAGATACAGAGTTTGAGACAAAGGAATATGCTAATGAGATGACGTCATGGAAAGTTTAGCCGGCGAGTCAAGCGAGCCCTAGGCCGTGAATAAACCATTAAATATCCAGAAGTCAAAGTGTTCAGACGTTGTACATGGTGTCAGATGAGGAAGAATGCCGCCCGCTAATACGTTGCCGGGTTTGCGGCCACCTGGTTAGCTTGTCCTCAGCCACAACGCGAGATCGAACTGGAAAACATGGATCAGAGCATACAACATATATGCTACTGCTGCAGGTGTCGTTTTGAAGACAGATCGAGTGCAATGCTGCATCTTTCTTCACGTTGCTGGCGAGGAGGCGCAAAAAGTTTTCGCCAATATGGATATCGCGCTCGCTGATCAAGATAAGATCGTGCCACTCACGGAGGCATTTCGGACATATTGTGTAGGCAATTGCAGTATTATTATCACAAGATATAAATTTAATACGCATAATCAGGCAACGGAAAATATGGCTATGTACATTACAGCATTGAGAGACAGGGTGAAGGATTGTGAATATGGTACGGTGGAGCAGTCGCTGTTGCGCGATTGGTTAGTAGCTGGGGTGAAAAGTGTGAATTTGCGTAACAAACTGCTGCAAACTACTGAGTTAACATTGGGAAAGCGTGTCAGTATTTGTGAGATGAGTGAGTTCAGTTCTGATCTGTTGGAGGACACCAAGACAGACGTGGAATGCAAGATTGATTGATTTCATAAGGAACTATGCTAGTGCGCGTAGCGGTGCACCGGTGGTTCGGTCATCGGCGACACCATCTTGGAAATCGCCATCTTGGAATGCCAGCGGCACCGGTGCTGGAGAGTTCAACATCCGCTGCCAGGACTGTGGTTATGAACACCGCCGGGGAGTTTACCCAGCGAAAGGCAAAGCTTGCATAGCCTGCAAGAAGATCGGGCACTTCGGTAAGGTCTGCAGGAGCAGACTTGGCAGGGTCAACGAAGTTACCATGGAGGAGCCCGACCCTCACAATGCTGAGCAAGACCCGGATCCGGCGGAAGTCAATATGCTGGCAACGGATATGTTCATCGGTGCCATGGACCGCGGTGCCGAGCAAGATGCCGAGCTGTGGCACGCGATCGTTAAGGTGAACGGTTGTCCTGTCAAGTTCAAGCTTGACACCGGGTCGGAGGCGAATGCGCTGCCAAGGTACGTCTTCGACAGAGTTGCTCCGGGGCGGCTGACGAACACCCGGTATTCGTTGGTGACGTTCTCGGGTCATCGGATCACTCCTGACGGGGAGGCGCTGCTGGACGTCGGTGACAGGGTGCTCAAGTTCCAAGTGGTACAGAGCTGTCAGCCTATTTTGGGCTAGCAGGCTTGTGTGACATTGAACCTGCTGGCGCGTGTGGATGAGGTGCACTGTGCTGTGCCGACGAACATTTCCAAACCGACGGACAGTCCCAGCGCTCAAGTGGAGAAGCTGGTAAGCGAATACAAAGATGTGTTTCAGGGTTTGGGGTTGATCAAAGCAAATGCTGTTATTCATGTCGATAAATCTGTACAACCTGTTGTTGATCCAGCTAGACGGATTCCGTATCCAATTCAGGGTAAGGTACGTAGTGAGCTTGATCGCATGGTGGAGTTAGGTGTCATAGTTGAACAAGATGAGCCTACCGAGTGGGTTAACTCCATAACTATCGTAAAAAAACCTAACAAGATACGGATTTGTCTGGATCCGACTAAGTTGAACAAGGCGATAAAGAGAGGGCCTTTCCCTACCAAAACAATTGACAAAATTATTGCCAAAACGGCGGATGCAAAATATTTTTCAGTTTTGGATGTGATGACAGGTTATTGGCAGATAGAGTTAAATGAAGAAAGTTCACATCTGTGCACGTTCAATACTCCGTGGGGCCAGTACAGGTACACCCGCTTGCTGTTTGGCATCAAAATGCCGGTGACATTTTTATTCAGGAAATGCACCATTTCATGGACGATATACCCGGTATCGGGATAGTCACGGACGACATTTTGGTATATGGGTCAACGGTTGAGGAGCACAACAAGCGGCTCCGAGCTGTGTTGGACTGAGCTAGGTCGGTTAACTTGAAATTAAATGAAACAAAATCTTTGCTATGTAAGACTACAGTAAAGTATGTAGGTCATCAACTTACCCAGCAGGGTGTAAAGCCTGATCCAGACAGAATACAAGCAATAGTTGACATGCCAGAGCTGCGTGACAAAGAAGGCGTCCAAAGTTTCCTGGGCATGGTTGAATATGTACACAAGTTTATACCCAACATGTCCGAGATAGCCAAACCACTGCGTATGCTCCTAGCTAAGGATGTTGCATGGTACTGGCAGGCCGAACAGCAGGGCGCGTTTGATAAGTTGAAGGAGAAGTTAAGAACTGCTCCTGTGTTGTCGCATTGGTCGTAATGCTCGCATTGCGGTTGATGCGAGGCGAGGGAGGACGCCCCCCCCCCTCCTTCTCTCCCTCTCTCCCCCCTCCTGTCCTCCAGCTCCTCACTCTTACATAACCCCCCCCCCCTCTCTCCCTCCCTTATAACCGCCTCCAGCCTCTCCTCTCGCCACTCGCCCTCCTGCCTCCACACTCTCCGCTCCTCAAACCTTTTTTCTTTTTTGGCCTCATTCTCTCTACACGCCCACCATGCCTAACGGACGAGGCCTGGGGAGGCGCGCCGCCCGCAGGGAGGCACAGCGCATCTCCGAGGCGGGATCGACCGGATCGACACACTCATCCGCGCCCTCCTCGCCCCCTCAGGCTGCCCCTCTCCCGAGGACCGTCCCCGGCGACCCCCCATCGGAATGGGGGCGCACCATGCAGGCGACGTTACTCGACACAGTCGCGGCCATGGAACGCATGACGGCGAGGCTCGACATAATCGACGCCCGGGACCAGCGTGGAGCCGCGCCCCACCACGCCCCCGCCGCGGCCGCCGCGCCCCTGCCGGCGCCGCCTCAGCACATCGACGCCCCCCGCACGCCCCGTCACACCGTGGGGGGGGCCCACCCGCCTCCGCCGCCCCTGCCGGCGGTCCCGGGGGCCATCCATCCCGACTACCTCCGCTTCACTAGGGGGGGGGCATCCGCCTCTCAGCCCTCCGAGGCCCCGCCCCCGCTCCACTACCGGGACGCCCACGCCCACTCGGCCACATCCGCTGCAGACGCCGTACGGGAAATACTCGACTCAGCCGACACACACAACGCCGGCCGACGGAAAGGTATTTCCCCCCACTATATCTTTCCCTGTGATCTCATAGAGCGGGGGGCGGAGAGGAAGGCGGTGAAGCGAGGGGAGGCCACCAAGGACGAATATACCCTCGCCCTCCGCATGCTGGAGGCCCAGCCCGCCTTCCCCGCCCACTCCCTTCCCGGACTCAGCCACCACGCCCTCACCATTCACCGAGACAATCTCGTCCACCCCTGGGCTACCGTCCGCCGTTATTCGGAGACGGTATTCACGTGGATCGCGGACGGTAGGCTCCCACACGGCTGGCATGACCCCGCCGCCATCAACATGCTTCGGATGGAGGCCCTCACCACACCCACAGCCGCCCTCCCCATCCCCGCCCGCTCCTCCGACCCCCCCCGCCCCGCCCCCAGACCCCTCCTCCCCCCCCGCCCCCAGACCGACACCAGGATCCCCTACCTCCGGGAATCCCACGGCGCCCCCTGCCCCTCCTGGAACCGTGACCCCGCCTCCTGCGACCGGGCAGGCGCCGGCGAGACACATGGGGAGGGGGCATCGAGGTATCGACATGCTTGCGCATACTGCGCCAATGTTAGAAAGTTCCTCACCATGCATTCCGAGGCCGTCTGCAATAGTAAGAGAACCCGGGAGCGGGGGGCGGATTTTTAGTCCGCCGCCCCCTCCAGCCCGGCCCGGAGGGACCCAGCCGGCCCCACCCACCCCCCCACGCCGACCCACGCACACCCACAACCGACCACCCTCACATCTCACCGCCCCTTAACTTCCCGCCCTCTTACAACTCACCGCCCCCTCACATCTCCCCGCCTCCCCGGCCCGCCCGCACCCTCACCGCCACCGCAGAGCACCCAACCGCTCCCGCCATCCCCTCTCACATCTCGCCGCCCCCTCACATCCCGCCGCCCGCCCGGCCCGCCCGCGCCCTGACCGCAGAGCACCCAACCGCTCACACCACACCAGGCTTCAAAGCCCCCCTCGCCGCCACCCGCCGCGGCCCAAAAGACCCTCCCTCACACCGCCACCCTGCACCCAACCGCCACTGCTCTCTCATCTCCGCCGACCACCCGGCCTCCCCCCGCCCCGGCCTCACCACAGGCGCCGCCATCCCCCTCTCATCTCTACCGACCAGCCGGCCGCCCCCGCCCGCCATGGTCCCCCCACAACCCCCCCCCCCTTCCCCGCCCATCCTCACCCTCCCCCGCTGACACAGCCTACCTCACTCTCCTCCCCGCCTCCCCCCTGACCCCGACACCCCCCCCCCCCACCTCCCGCCCCCCCCCCAACCTCTCCTACCGCTCCCCCTCCCCCCCCCCCACCCCCCCCCCCACCCCCCCACCACGACCTCAGCGAGCACATCTCTGACGTGGTTCAACCCCACATCCAAGACACCCTCCCCGCCGCCCCCTCCTGCGGCCCCTCCCCCCACCAATACCGCCCCACCCTCCTCGCATCTGGCCCCACGCCTCTAAGGAGCCTGGGCCCCTACCCCACCTTCACCCGCGCATACGCCGCACTCAGGGAAGCGGGCCTCCCTAATTTTTTGGCCGCCCGCATCCCCCTCCCCTCTGGCCTCCACATCCCCGCATGGCGCGACCGCCTCCGCGACTACCCCGACCCCGCCCTCCTCGACCTACTCGAGTTCGGCTTCCCCGCCAACTTCTCCGCCTCTACCCCCCCCCGCCCTACCTTTACCAACCACCGCGAGGCCCCTGAGCACGCCCCCCACATAGAGGCCTTCATCAATACCGAGCTCGCCCTCGGCGCCCTCGCGGGCCCCTTCACCATTCCTCCCTTCACTCCCTGGACCCAGGTCTCCCCCATGATGACCCGCCCCAAATCCGACCCGGGCAAGAGGCGGGTCATCGTCGACCTCTCCTTCCCCCCCGGCGCCAGCGTCAATGCCGGCATCCCTCGCCGGGAATACCTCGGGAAACCCCACACCTACACCCTCCCCTCCGTCGCTGACCTCGGGCGCCGCCTCACGGGCGAGGGCTCCGGCGCATACCTCTGGTCCGCCGACATATCCCGCGCATACCGGCAACTCCGCGCCGACCCCCTCGCATGCCCCTTATACGGCATCACCCTCAACCAGAGGGTATACATTGACCTCGCCCTTCCCTTT
The DNA here is from genome assembly GCA_030323885.1 of Branchipolynoe longqiensis. Lineage (NCBI taxonomy): Eukaryota > Metazoa > Annelida > Polychaeta > Phyllodocida > Polynoidae > Branchipolynoe > Branchipolynoe longqiensis. Next base: position 38,537,402 of record CM059203.1, read on the forward strand.
GATTGCCGCTCCTCGGGCGCAGCCTGTGTCCGTGTGACGGCGGCCGTCGCCTGGATCATGAGGCGCGACGGCTTCCACACACTCGTCTACGTCGACGACTTTGTCGGGTGCGAGGCCTCCTACCTCAGGGCCTGCCAGGCCTTCGACGCCTTCCTCGCCCTCGCTGCCGCCCTCGGGCTCGACGTGGCGCCCGGGAAGTGTCGCCCGGGAAGTGCCTCACCTGGTTAGGCTTCGCCCTCGACAGTGAGGCGATGACGGTTCGCATCGCCCCCGACAAAGTCGACGACCTCGTCCTCTCATGCGAGGTCCGCCTCACTTGCCCTGCCATAACTCGACGCGAGCTCCAGAGCCTCCTCGGGCGCTTAAACCACGTGGGCAGCTGTGTGCCTCCCGCCCGGAGGTTCATGAGTCGCCTCCTCGGGGCGCTCCGCCGCTGCTTCGGCTGCGCCTCGCTCACCCTCGACGACGACGCCCTCCGGTACCTGAGGTGGTTCGCCCTCTACGGCCGGGCCTCCAACGGCCTCCACCTCCTCCGCGCCCCGGCAGGGCGCGTCCACGTCATAGAGTGCGACTCCTGCCTCTCGGGCGGGGGCGCATACTCCGCCACCCACTGCTACGCCCGAGGGTACACCCTCGACTTCCGGGCGCGGTTCCCGGGCATCCACGAGCTGGAGGCCGTCAACCTCGTCGTTGCACTGCGCGCCCTCATCCCTGAGGACGTGGCGGGGGCCACCATCGTCATCAACACTGATAACATGGCCTCCGCCGCCTCCCTCACCTCGGGCCGCGCCCGCGTTGCTACCCTCGGGACCTGCGCTCGGGAGCTCTGGCTCCTCGCGGCGACCCGATGCTTCACCCTCACCATCCTCCACAAGCCCGGGGCTGAGCTCGTCCTCGCTGACGCCCTCAGCCGCGCCCACCTCAACGGACCCTGGGCCGAGGTGGCCCGCGCCGGCTTCGCCCGCCTCGGGCTCCACAGCATATCGCCCTCTCATGACGCCTTCCCCTTTAACCCCGGCCTCGGATTCAGGTTTTACCCCGGCCGAGGTGGAGGACGTCGCCCGCCTGCGCCTCGCCTCCTTGGCCGCCTCGACATGGAGGAACCGCCGACGCCAGGCCCGCGACTACGTCGCCTACTCTGTGGCCCGAGGGCTCGCCCCCCTCGCCCCCACCGACTTCCAGATCGCCGCCTACACTGCCTCCCTATATGCCCGGGGCCTCGCCCCGGCCTCCATCAAGAACGCCCTCTCCGGGGCGCGCACCTGGACCGGGGCGGCCGGAGGATCAACCGCCGCCTTCGACTCTGCCCTCGCCAAGGACGTCTCCCGAGGTGGCGAGCGCGCCTCGACCCACGCCCCTCGCCAGGCGCCCCCTCTGACGCCTCCTCTGCTCGCCCTTGTCATCTCTCACCTCGCCCTCGCGGGACCGGCCTCGCTCGCCCCTCGGGCCGCCCTCCTCCTCGGGTACTTCGGCATGCTGCGGCAGTCCAACCTGCTGTCGCCGAGTCCCGAGGGCTGGGGGGGCCCCCACACCATCACCCGCGGCGACGACGCCCCCGCCCCCGGCGGCCTCCGAGTCACGGTCAGGACTTCAAAGACCATATCCGCGCCCTCGGGCGCCGTCGCCCTCTTCATCCCTGCCTGCCCGAGGCCGGGCCTCTGCCCTCTGGCAGCCTGGAACGCGGCCACCCGGCAGTGCCCCGCGCCTCCCGACGCCCCGGCGTTCATCATGCCATCCGGCCGCCCCCTCGACCCTCGCACACTCACTGCCCTCATGCGAGGCGCCCTTCACGCCCGAGGTGTCCGGGGGGCCGAGGTCTTCACCCTCCACAGCCTCCGCCGGGGCGCCGCCCAGGCTTGCCATGCCGCCGGAGTCCACATCTCCGACATCATGGCCCAGGGGACCTGGACCTCTGAGGCGGTCCACGCTTACGTCCCCCGCCTCGCCCCCTCGGCGGCCCCTCGAGCCCTCTCCTCTCTCTTGGTTGAGGGCTCCTCGGGCCCACCCATTACCTCATTTGACACTTTATCATAACACTGACACTTGACGCTCTCATCATGAGCATGCATCATACTTGATATTATATCTTACCTTTACCTATATTGCTTACTGATTTATTACCTCACATTCATTGTATGTTCATGAAAGCCTCGGGCATTTACTCAATAAACTGCCCTCTTATTCCACTCTCGCCTCCTCGTCCTTCCTTGCCGCGCATCACAATGTTAAGAAACCAATTGTGATCAACGTAGATGCTTGTCAGTCTGGGTTAGGTGCTGTGTTGATGCAGGATGACAAGCCAATCGCACTTGCATCTCGTGCGCTTAACACAGCGCAGTGTGGTTATGTCACTATCGAAAAAGAAATGCTCGCCATATGTTTCGGATGCCAGAGGTTTCATGACTATATCTTTGGCAAAGAAGTTCAAATTCAAACGGACCACAAGCCGTTAGTGGCGATAATGCAAAAACCAATTTCACTTTCGGCTAAAATGTAGAGAATGCGAATGCGGTTGCAAAATTACAATATTGAGCTATGTCATGTGAAGGGTTCTTTGATGTTTTTTGCAGACACGTTGTCCAGGGTGCATAGCGCCAAAGTAGGTCATGGTAACCTGTTCGATGACACATTCTGCATTGCCGCAGTGGACATGCAGTCATCGAGTTTGTTGAGTAAGATTGTCAATGAGTATGAGAAAGATGTATCCATGTCCATATTGATCTCACACATTGAAGATGGGTGGGATACTACACTCATACAGACACCACCGTGTCTGAGACAGTACATTCCATACAAACACGAGTTAATGATAGAAAATAATATGGTCATGAAAGGCAATCGGGTGGTGGTTCCTCCGGGTCTCCGCGGTGAAATGATTGAGGCATTACATGAAACACATTTGGGTGTGACAAAGTCCAAGCAGTTGGCGCGGGACTGTATGTTTTGGCCGAATAGGAATAAGCAAATTGAAGAGAAGGTCAGTCGGTGTGACACTTGCCAAAACAACCGAAAAAATGTGCATAACAAGCCGTTGATAAATCACCCGATCGCCTGTCAACCATATGAGAAAGTTGGTGCAGACTTGTTTGAGTTAAACCATAAGAATTACCTGATAACTGTAGATTACTACACAAAATATCCAGAGGTGACGCTGTTGGGCGATACGTCATCTGTCACTGTTATTGGCGCGCTGAAGGATAATTTCGCGAGGCATGGTATTCCTAGTCAGGTCGTTTCTGATAATGGTCCACAGTTTAAGAGCCATCAGTATAGGGAGTTTACGCAGCACTATGGGTTTAAGGCCGTATATTCCAGTCCACAGTATCCCCGTAGCAATGGGCAGGTAGAACGGTTTGTGCAAACAGTAAAGGACATGTTAAAGAAGTGTGAGAAGACTGGGTCTGATTTTCAGTTAGCTTTGCTAAATTATCGTAATACTCCACTGCCTGTCCTGAATGCATCTCCGGCTCAGCTGCTCATGAGTAGAAGGTTGAGGGGTAGGTTGCCGATGGCGGAGGAAATTTTGGTGCCCGAAACCCAAAATCCAAAGAGGGTTCAGATGGCAAAACGGCAGCAGAGTCAGAAAGCGTTTCATGACAGGAAGTGTGGTAAACCGCACAAACCTATGAAAGTCGGAGATAAAATGAAATACAAGAATCATGCTGGGGAATGGAAAAAAGGGGTTATTTTGGGACGGACTGGTGTTTCTGGGAGAGAATATCAAATTTTGAACGAGTCAGGTAATATGTTGTATCGAAACCTGGTGCAGATTATCAGGGCGCCTGTGGGGTTCGGCCCGAACTGGTCGGGCAGGCGCAAACTAGGTCAGTGTCGTTGCCGAATGTAAACAGTGTGGCTAATCTAAGTAGGTCAGGTCAGCTGATTAGGCCGGCGAGCAGGTTAGGCCTGTAGTAGTTCTGTGAACTGGGTGTGTACACGTATAACATGTGCATGTAGGATTAAGTTGTATTTTCAGAGATATTGTTGTTATTTTGAGATGTGATGGACAGTTTAGGACATGAGGCGTTACGGCTGGACATTTGAAGGACTTCAGTGCCATAGGGCGCTCGGACATTTGCAGGGACTTGTGTTTCAGTTAAGTACGCATATATGGTATTGTGTCTTTGTGTGACTGTTATGTTGGCTTGGTTATTTTGAAACATTTTATGTTTCAGAAATACTTTGAGGGGGGGATGTGATATATGCGTAATAGACATATAGGTGTGTGGCTAATATATGTTAACGAGATGCAGCGTTTGAGACAAAGGAATATGCTAATGAGATGACATCATGGAAAGTTTAGCCGGCGGGTCAAGCGAGCCCTAGGCCATGAATAAACCATTCAGTATCCACAAGTCAAAGTGTTCAGACGTTGTACTTTCACAGCACCCAGCTCAGTGTTTTGCACTGCTTCTTCAGTACTTCTAGAGTGAGTGTTTCTGCATAGCAAGTGCAAGGAGTATAAGTTGTCTGGTCTCACACAGCCAGCTAATCAGGCACCCTCTACAGCCTGGATGGGCGGCGCCCAAAAGGGTCACCAGTCACTCAACCCCAGTGCAGGTGGTGTCCATAATATATGCAGAATGACTGGTGTGCTTGACCAGCGGTCCTGTGGTAACAAGTAGTTTGTCATACAGTTCTAGTAAATATATGTAGATGCTTCCACTCCATTTGCACCCTTCCTGCTGCATGGAGGGAACATTTCTGTAACAAGTAACAGTATCTTTCTATCTGGACATCCTATCACAATCAAAGTCACTGTGTGTCATAACATTTACACATAGCTTTCTTATGTCACACAGCTAGTGGGCACCCATTGCTTTTCTATTACATGACAATGGTCGCCAATGCTGTCGCCGGAGATATCAATGTTTTCCCCCAACTCGTCTAACACAACCAAAAGTCCGTATATGTTTACAAAATGATAACAAAAACCATCTCTGAGGCAATTTTGATGTGGTTAGACTTGTGTCAACTGACAGTGAAAATTAATCTACAAAAACTAACCAAAATTACATGAGGCGATATATAGCCCAGTTGGTTTTAGAAACTCTTAAGATTTGTTTGTGTTTGACTTTTGATTCGTAAAGTACCCCACTCAGTCATATTATCCTGCTGCTTAGCAAACCAACCCTTTCCCTATCCTAGCAATGCCGAGCTTCAGGCAAAATAGCTGCAAGTAACAATTTGGAATGTCATTGCTTTGTCCGGGCCGGGGATCGAACCCATAACCACCAGCACGGGAAACCAGATAAGGGGTGGCAGTCCCGCCATCTGCTGGCGGTGTAAGTTGACTTATTTCAGTAAGTCCGCCATTTGTTGGCAGCATAAGTTGCACAGCTCACACATACTGCCTATAAGTGGAACCAGCGCTACCAATTCCCGCCATCCCTTCCTCCGATCCCTGCCATCAGCACCCTGAATACTGGAGAGACCACTGAGGTCTGTCAATCTTCTCTGGCGGTGCCCTTCCATAGATAGGGTGGGTGTCTGATATTGGCATGGCTGGGCACCTAATTAACATAAATTATCGTATTTTACCAATTTCCCGATTTTTCCCAATATTAGAATGTTGACATGTTATTTCAGGGGTTTGCCTAGACTGAATCCCAATGTGATCGTTTCTGTTGCAATTTGTTTTGGGTTGAACCTTAATTTGACTGGAATATTTGCCGACAGCTCTTCGACATTGCTGACGTGCCGGACAGCACCGCTAGATAACAGTCAAACCGCCAACTCTGCATTGATTGTGTATCTACTGCTGGAAAACCGCAAGCTCAACACCGGTCTACGATTCACCTACAGTGAGACCGCCATCGAAACTGCCCCGCCCACTACTATTACTACCAGTAGTGAGATCACCGACAAAACGACCCCACCCACTACTATTACTATCAGTCGTGGGATCACCATCAAAACGATCCGGCCAACTACTATTATGATCAGGTAGCATTACCTTATCCACTACTGATTTGTTAGCCATAAACGTATCAGTATATATCTATTACTTATCCACTACGGATTTTGTAGACAATAAGCCTGTATCAGGATGTCTAGTACTTATCCACTACAGATTTTGTAGACAATAAGCCTGTATCAGGATGTCTATTACTTATCCACTACTGATTTGGTAGGCTATAAGTCTGTATCAGGATGTCTATTACTTATTTAAGTCTATTACATATCTACTACTGTCTACTACTGATTTGGTAGTCTGATGTCTATTACTTATCCACTACTAATTTGGTAGACAATGAGCCTGTATCAGGATGTCTATTACTTATTCACTACTGAGTTGGTAGACTATAAGCCTGTGTCAGGATGTATATTTCTTAGTCACTACTGAGTTGGTAGACTGTAGGCCTGTATCAGGATGTCTATTACTTATTTACTACTGAGTTGGTAGACTATAGGCCTGTATCAGGATGTCTATTACTTATTTACTACTGAGTAAGATACATCCTCATACAGGCTTATTCATAGTATTGCCAACCAACTCAGTAGTGGATAAGTAATAGACATCCCGATTCAGGGTTATACCTACCAAGTCAGTAATGGATAAGTAATAGACATCCTGCTACAGGCATATAACCTACCAAGTCAGTAGTGGATAAGTAATAGACATCCTTATTCAGTGTTATACCTAACAACTCAGTAGTGGATAAGTAATAGACATCCTGGTACTATGTTATTAATCCCAAACACCAGAATAAGGAAAGATAAGTATACATTTTGTATGTCTTCAATTTGACTGGGTTGGAGTTCAAACTCACAACCTCCCGCATGGCAATTCAGCCAACATGTGCCATTAACTATGCCCTATGCCTACATGTTAGGGGCCATCCAAAGTTTACATTTTCATGGTCGTAAAAAGCGTATGATATGGGAGAGTGTGGGCAGACAGAAAATTCTGACTTTTATTGTTTAATAAAAATGTTGATATTTGTTGGTGACTTTACGTGTGTGTGTGTGTATTAGGCCACCACATGCAGTCATTGTACATTGGTTGATTAAGCTGCAGAATTTGGAATCGCAGATAATTGGTCTTCTTCATTCCACTGCTCCTTGCCCTATACTAGCATTGCCAAATGCCAGGGCTAGGTGCAATAAGCATACATTTTTTAGTTACTGGTTTGATTCACCCAGGGTTCGATCCTGGGAGTTTGAATCCTATGCCTTACCAAAACAGGAGGTGGGCACTAAACTCATTTGGCCAACCTATCTGGGTCTGTAGTAAAATGTTGATGTGTATTACTTTGGGGGGTAACGGGGAGGGTCTGGAAAAGTAGTACTCTTTGTCCTACCTTGAAAATATATATTATTTTTTTTGGTCCATTAGTTGTTTAAGCAGGGGAAATTTCAGTCATAGACGACTGGTCTTCCTCATTCCACTGCTGGTCGATAGAAAGCCCGAGCCTACACCTACAAGGGATTTTTAACCTCCCACACCACATAGACATGGTATGAGAGCAACCGGGCTTTGATATTGACAGCTTTAGACGGCCCCTTATGCAAAATGGCGCTTTTCGATTAGAGGAGTGGTACGTTTTTGTTTTCTATCCGCAAACCATTATATAACTTCCAGAAGTTCTGCGAACCTGTTTGTTGTGTGTTGTTTGTTGTTGTCTCACATCCTAGCAACATTTAATGTCATATCAGGACGGACTCTTGCCAACGTGAATGTACCATTTTCTGTTTAAAACAGCGGAGGTCTGAAACTGACTGTAGAAGGACGTAACCTAGATCTGGTTAAGGATGCCTTCCTGCTGACAAAGGTTGTCGGAATGAATCCAAGAATCAGAGAAGCTGACTACAATACGGTAAGCTCTCAAACCGAACACATATTGTTTGTTCATTGTTGTTTTACGTCCTAGCAACATCTAAGGTCATATCAGGATGCGGAAACAAGAACAGATCAGATCAGGTTGGTTGGTTGGTTGTTGGAGTTTTACATCCTGGCAACACCTAATGTCATATTAGGACGGGTACCGACTTGTGACAGTGCGCACTCATGGTAAACCCACAGCGCTGTCTGCCCCACTGGGAAATCAGGCCAGTGGCACCATGACCCAATATCCCACTCAGATCACATTATCCCGACACTGAGCTAACCAGTCCTTGCCCTATCCTATTAATGCCGAGCACCAGGCTAGGAAGCGTCAAGTATCAATTTAGTAAGTTAATGGTTTGACTGGACCGGAAATTGAACTCCCGATCCTCCGCACCGGAGGCCTGTGCTCTTCTGATTCGGCCACCATGCTTGGTCTTAACGCTATTATTAAGTCACGCTCATAAATAACAGAATAAGTGTGCACTGTCACAAGACGGTACTCGTCCCGACATGACCTTAGATCATTGCTGTCCCACTGGGAGACCAGGCCGCCATCACAATGCGCTGATATCCCACTCAGATCACATTATCCTGACACTGAGCCAACCAGTCCTTACCCTATCCTAATAATGCCAATCGCCTGGCTAGGAAGCGACAACTATAAATGTTTAAGTCATTGGTTTGACATGACCCGGTTTAAACCTGTGGGTTCGATCCCAGGATCTCCCAAATGGGGAGCCGGACGCGCACACTAATTAAACCATTCCGTCTCGTATTAGTAGGCATCCCAAGTGATTTTCAGAAATAGATTTGAGTTTGATTTAATGGATTTCACATGTTAGTATATTGAATTTGAAATATAATGACACTTGATTTGTGAAAATCGCTCTAATATTAAAGAAGATATGCACTTTTTTAGGTTGTTACTTAATTGGTCCCACCCAAAACTAAAAGGATAGCATCTTTGATGGCCCCAACAATTAAAAGTAACCACCCTATCAGACTCCCTGTGTTTTTTCCTTCAAATCCATGGGCTATACCATGAGAATAAAAATATCCAAGGGTATGATCTGGTTACATTTCAAGATATACACAAAATAACAATTTCCTTAATTTCACCAATTTCCAAATTTCGCTTTGGACCACTTTTGGGGGCGTGCTTGTGGAAAAAATTGGCACCCCTATTAAATTATTCTGATTTATCCCTAACCTATTTATGAGTCTTGTCACTGCTATTTTTTTTCAGGATTACATATCCTTGGGAAAAGCTTTAAAAAATAGGTTTAAAATGGTCCAGAGCTCAATTTGACAAGTGATAAAATCTGCTAAAAGGAAATAGCCAACTTTGAGCAGGCTTAAAATGGTACAGAAAAGCACCCATACAAGATAATTTTCAGGCTGTACTATCTTCAAGATGCTCTTTCTGTTTAAATTATTTACAATGCAATTTGATACATATGAATGTATAAAAATGTTTTCACACCCTGTGTGTGGATGTGTGTGTGGGCGGTGTGTTTATGGAGCAGTCAGCCTTACACTAATAAATACCAGACAACACTGGCACATTGCATAACAACTTTAGCATTCAATTATTAAGTAGAGCCAACATTTATTTTGTCTCACATTGGCGCCTTCATGCCGTGCATTGCTAAGAGTCATGACAAACTTTTCTTCTTGTTTGTTAGAAAGAAATAATCTTTATTTTCATGTAAAAACCTAAGTTATCCATTATTCGGTTCAGAAATGGTGGTTAATAGAACATTTTAAATTAAGATTTAAAATAGATAGACAAAGAATGTATTCAAGAACAAAACAGGAATCTATGGCCTGTAGTATTGGCAACAAAATGATACTATTGGCATGATGATGCTAGCTCTGGTGAATGGGCGCCTGAGGTTTGAAGAAGCAGTGTAAGATTTCATGCATAAGTTAGTTGAAACAAAAGGTGATTTTCTACATAAATGGACTTGACAAAGCATTGGTTTTCTTTAGCTGAACAAAGGCATATCTTAATGAGGATGGTACTATTAGAAAGAGGAAATATAAACCTTTATGGTACTTTAAATATTATTTCAATTGGTGAACAACTTAGAACACACCAACAGATTGAAAATGATGGATTTTAAGGCTCCACACACATATTATTGGTGGATTGGCAAGGCACTTGGGATACCTAGTATTAGGTAAAAGATTCACCCCCTATTT
>CM059203.1:38547936-38565219 GCA_030323885.1 Branchipolynoe longqiensis
CTTGATGCTGTGTCTGCAGCTACGGACATATTCATGGCGACGAGCTAGTGGTATCTATTCTACCACTCAGTCTTGTCAATCACATTCACAAGCCTCCATCAAAATTTACACGAAATTCCAAAATGGTCAGATCCATGTCAAAATGAAAAGTGCACTGATGGCCGTCTCAGTTACTCAAAATCTTACTCACTGCTACTCAGGCAGTTCCTGACAACTGTCTGCCAGTTTCCACCTTCAAAGTACTCTAAGCAACTCATAAGGAAGAAAGGAAGAGAAGTCCCACAACATTGACAGTGATAAGGTTGAGCTTTATTGTTACAACTGTTGTTCACCTACTAGCGACCTGCCACCTGACTCACTTACAACCTGCTACACAGACCCACATGGTTCCTGCTTACATATATCAGAACATATACAACCAATTTAACCTGGGTCCACGGGTTGTTGCACCTGTGATATATGCGTAATAGATGTATAGGCGTGTGGCTAATATATGTTAACGAGATGCAGAGTTTGAGACAAAGGAATATGCTAATGAGATGACATCATGGAAAGTTTAGCCGGTGGGCCAAGCGAGCCCTAAGCCGTGAATAAACCATTCAATATCCAGAAGTCAAAGTGTTCAGACTTTGTACATGGTGTCAGATGAGGAAGAATGCCGCCCGCTAATACGTTGCCGGGTTTGCAGCCACCTGGTTAGCTTGTCCTCAGCCATAACGCAAGATCGAACTGGAAAACATGGATCAGAGCATACAACATATACGCTACTGCTGCAGGTGTCATTTTGAAGACAGATCGAGTGCAATGCTGCATCTTTCTTCACGTTGCTGGCGAGGAGGCGCAAACAGTTTTCGCCAATATGGAGATCGCGCTTGCTGATCAAGATAAGATCGTGCCACTCATAGAAGCATTTCGGACATATTGTGTAGGCAAGTGCAGTATTATTATCACAAGATATAAATTTAATACCCATAATCAGGCTACGGAAAATATGGCTACGTACATTACAGCATTGAGAGACAGGGTGAAGGATTGTGAATGAATTTGGTACGGTGGAGGAGTCGCTGTTGCGCGATTGGTTAGTAGCTGGGGTGAAAAGTGTGAATTTGCATAACAAACTGCTGCAAACTACTGAGTTAACATTGGGAAAGTGTGTCAGTATTTGTGAGATGAGTGAGTTCAGTTCTGATCTGTTGGAGGACACCAAGACAGACGTGGAATGCAAGGAGATTGATTTCATAAGGAACTATGCTAGTGCGCGTACCGGTGCACCGGTGGTTCGGTCATCGGCGACACCATATTAGAAATCGCCATCTTGGAATGCCAGCGGCACCGATGCTGGAGAGTTCAACATCCGCTGCCAGGACTGTGGTTATGAACACCGCTGGGGAGTTTGCCCAATGAAAGGCAAAGCTTGCATAGCCTGCAAGAAGTTTGGGCACTTCGGTAAGGTCTGCAGGAGCAGACTTGGCAGGGTCAACAGAGTTACCATGGAGGAGCCCGACCCTCACAATGCTGAGCAAGACCCGGATGCGGCGGAAGTCAATATGCTGGCAACGGATCTGTTCGTCGGTGCCATGGACTGCAGTGCCAAGCAAGATGCCGAGCTGTGGCACACGATCGTTCGGGTGAACGGTTGTCCTGTCAAGTTCAAGCTCGACACCTGGTGGGAGGCGAACGTGCTGCCGAGGTACGTCTTCGGCAGAGTTGCTCCGGGGCAGCTGACGAACACCAGGTGTTCGTTGGTGATGTTCTCGGGTCATCGGATCACTCCTGATGGGGAGGCGCTGCTGGAAGTCGGTGACAGGGTGCTCACGTTGCAAGTGGTACAGAGCTGTCAGCCTATTTTGGGCAAGCAGGCTTATGTGACATTGAACCTGCTGGCGCGTGTGGATGAGGTGCACTGTGCTGTGCCAACGAACATTTCCAAACCGACGAACAGTCCCAGCGCTCAAGTGGAGAAGCTGGTAAGCGAATACAAAGATGTCTTTCAGGGTTTGGGGTTGATCAAAGCAAATGCTGTTATTCATTTCGATAAATCTGTACAACCTGTTGTTGATCCACCTAGACGGATTCCGTATGCAATTCAGGGTAAGGTACGTAGTGAGCTTGATCGCATGGTTTGTTGTGTGTTTGTTTGTTTGTTGTTGTTTTACGTCCTAGCAACATCTAAGGTCTGATCGCATGGTGGAGTTAGGTGTCATAGTTGAACAAGATGAGCCTACCGAGTGGGTTAACTCCATAACTATCGTAAAAAAAACTAACAAGATACGGATTTGTCTGGATCCGACTAAGTTGAACAAGGCGATGAAGAGAGGGCCTTTCCCTACCAAAACAATTGACAAAATTATTGCCAAAACGGCGGATGCAAAATATTTGTCAGTTTGGGATGTGATGACAGATTATTGGCAGATAGAGTTAGATGAAGAAAGTTCACATCTGTGCACGTTCAATACTCCGTGGGGCCGGTACAGGTACACCCGCTTGCCGTTTGGCATCAAAATGCCGGGGACATTTTTATTCAGGAAATGCACCGTGTCATGGACGATATACCCGGTATCGGGATAGTCACGCACAACATTTTGGCATATGGGTCAACAGTTGAGGAGCACAACGAGCGGCTCCGAGCTGTGTTGGACCGAGCTAGGTCGGTTAACTTGAAATTAAATGAAACAAAATCTTTGCTATGTAAGACTACAGTAAAGTATGTAGGTCATCAACTTACCCAGCAGGGTGTAAAGCCTGATCCAGACAGAATACAAGCAATAGTTGACATGCCAGAGCCGCGTGACAAAGAAGGCGTCCAAAGTTTCCTGGGCATGGTTGAATATGTACACAAGTTTATACCCAACATGTCTGAGATAGCCAAACCACTGCGCATGCTCCTAGCTAAGGATGTTGCATGGCACTGGCAGGCCGAACAGCAGATCGCGTTTGATAAGTTGAAGGAGAAGTTAAGAACTGCTCCTGTGTTGTCGTATTACAATGTTAAGAAACCAATTGTGATCAAAGTAGATACTTGTCAGTCAGGGTTAGGTGCTGTGTTGATGCAGGATGACAAGCCAATCGAACTCGCATCTCGTGCGCTTAACACAGCGCAGTGTGGTTATGCCACTATCGAAAAAGAAATGCTCGCCATATGTTTCAGATGCCAGAGGTTTCATGACTATATCTTTGGCAAAGAAGTTCAAATTCAAACGGACCACAAGCCATTAGTGGTGATAATGCAAAAGCCAATTTCACTTTCGGCTAAAATGCAGAGAATGTGAATGCGGTTGCAAAATTACAATATTGAGCTATGTCATGTGAAGGGTTCTTTGATGTTTTTTGCAGACATGTTGTCCAGGGCGCATAGCGCCAAAGTAGGTCATGGTAACCTGTCCGATGACACGTTCTGCGTTGCCGCAGTGGACATGCAGTCATCGAGTTTGTTGAGTAAGATTGTCAATGAGTATGAGAAAGATGTATCCATGTCCATGTTGATCTCACACATTGAAGATGGGTGGGATACTACACGCATACAGACACCACCGTGTCTGAGACAGTACATTCCATACAAACACGAGTTAATGATAGAAAATAATATGGTCATGAAAGGCAATCGGGTGGTGGTTCCTCCGGGTCTCCGCGGTGAAATGATTGAGGCATTACATGAAACACATTTGGGTGTGACAAAGTCCAAGCAGTTGGCGCAGGACTGTATGTTTTGGCTGAATAGGAATAAGCAAATTGAAGAGAAGGTCAGTCGGTGTGACACTTGCCAAAACAACCGAAAAAATGTGCATAACAAGCTGTTGATACATCACCCGATTGCCTGTCAACCATATGAGAAAGTTGGTGCAGACTTTTTTGAGTTAAACCATAAGAATTACCTGATAACTGTAGATTACTACACGAAATATCCAGAGGTGACGCTGTTGGGCGATACGTCGTCTGTCACTGTTATTGGCGCGCTGAAGGATAATTTCGCGAGGCATGGTATTCCTAGTCAGGTCGTTTCTGATAATGGTCCACAGTTTAAGAGCCATCAGTATAGGGAGTTTATGCAGCACTATGGGTTTAAGGCCGTATATTCCAGTCCACAGTATCCCCGTAGCAATGGGCAGGTAGAACGGTTTGTGCAAACAGTAAAGGACACGTTAAAGAAGTGTGAGAAGACTGGGTCTGATTTTCAGTTAGCTTTGCTAAATTATCGTAATACTCCACTGCCTGTCTGGAATGCATCTCCGGCTCAGCTGCTCATGAGTAGAAGGTTGAGAGGTAGGTTGCCGATGGCGGAGGACATTTTGGTGCCCGAAACCCAAAATCCAAAGAGGGTTCAGATGGCAAAACGGCAGCAGAGTCAGAAAGTGTTTCATGACAGGAAGTGTGGTAAACCGCACAAACCTATGACAGTCAGAGATAAAATTAAATACAAGAATCATGCTGGGGAATGGAAAAAAGGGGTTATTTTGGGACGGACTGGTGTTTCTGGGAGAGAATATCAAATTTTGAACGAGTCAGGTAATATGTTGTATCGAAACCTGGTGCACATTATCAGGGCGCCTGTGGGGTTCGGCCCGAACTGGTCGGGCAGGCACAAACTAGGTCAGTGTCGTTGCTGAATGTAAACAGTGTGGCTAATCTAAGTAGGTCAGGTCGGCTGATTAGGCTGGCGAGCAGGTTCGGCCTGTAGTAGTTCAGTGTGAACTGGGTGTGTACACGTATAACATGTGCATGTAGGATTAAGTTGTATTTTCAGAGATATTGTTGTTTTTTTGAGATGTGATGGACAGTTTAGGACATGAGGTGTTACGGCTGGACATTTGAAGGACTTCAGTGCCATAGGGCGCTCGGACATTTGCAGGGACTTGTGTTTCAGTTAAGTACGCATATATGGTATTGTGTCTTTGTGTGACCGTTATGTTGGCTTGGTTATTTTGAAACATTTTATATTTCAGAAATACTTTGAGGGGGATGTGATATATGCGTAATAGACGTATAGGTGTGTGGCTAATATATGTTAACGAGATGCAACCTTTGAGACAAAGGAATATGCTAATGAGATGACGTCATGGAAAGTTTAGCCGGCGGGTCAAGCGAGCCCTAGGCCATGAATAAACCATTCAGTATCCACAAGTCAAAGTGTTCAGACGTTGTACTTTCACAGCACCCAGCTCAGTGTTTTGCACTGCTTCTTCAGTACTTCTAGAGTGAGTGTTTCTGCATAGCAAGTGCAAGGAGTATAAGTTGTCTGGGCTCACACAGCCAGCTAATCAGGCACCCTCTACAGCCTGGATGGGCGGCGCCCAAAAGGGTCACGAGTCACTCAACCCCAGTGCAGGTGGTGTCCATAATATATGCAGAATGACTGGTGTGCTTGACCAGCGGTGCTGTGGTAACAAGTAGTTTGTCATACAGTTCTAGTAAATACATGTAGATGCTGCCACTCCATTTGCTCCCTTCCTGCTGAATGGAGGGAACATTTCTATAACAAGTAACAGTATCTTTCTATCTGGACATCCTATCACAATCACAGTCACTGTGTGTCATAGCATTTACACATAGCTTTCTTATGTCACACAGCTAGTGGGCACCCATTGCTTTTCTATTACATGACAATGGTCGCCAACGCTGTCGCCTGAGATATCAATGTTTTCCCCCAATTCGTCTAACACAACCAAAAGTCCGTGTATGTTTACAAAATGATAGCAAAAACCATCTCTGAGGCAATTTTGATGTGGTTAGACTTGTGTCAACTGACAGTGAAAATTAATCTACAAAAACTAACCAAAATTACATGAGGCGATATATAGCCCAGTTGGTTTTAGAAACTCTTAAGATTTGTTTGTGTTTTACTTTGTTGATTCGTAAAGTACCCCAGTCAGTCATATTATCCTGCTGCTTAGCAAACCAACCCCTTCCCTATCCTAGCAATGCCAAGCTTCAGGCAAGGTAGCTACAAGTATCAATTTGGAATGTCATTGCTTTATCCGGGCCGGGGATCGAACCTATAACCACCAGCACGGGAAACCAGATAAGGGGTGGCAGTCCCACCATCTGCTGGTGGTGTAAATTGACTTATTTCAGTAAGTACGCCATTTGTTGGCAGCATAAGTTGCACAACTCACACATACTGCCTATAAGTGGAGGAACCAACACCCCCAATTCCGGCCATCCCTTCCTCCGATCCCTGCCATCAGCACCCTGAATACCGGAGAGACCACTGAGGTGCGTCAATCTTCTCTGGCGGTGCCCTTCCATAGATAGGGTGGGTGTCTGATATTGGCATGGCTGGGCACCTAATTAACATAAATTATCGTATTTTACCAATTTTCAGATTTTTCCCAATATTAGAATGTTGACATGTTGTTTCAGGGGTTTGCCTAGACTGAATCCCAATGTGATCGTTTCTGTTGCAATTTGTTTTGGGTTGAACCTTAATTTGACTGGAATATTTGCTGACAGCTCTTCGACATTGCTGACGTGCCGGACAGCACCGCTAGATAACAGTCAAACCGCCAACTCTGCATTGATTGTGTATCTACTGCTGGGAGACCGCAAAATCGACACCGGTCTACGATTCACCTACAGTGAGACCACCACCAGAACGACCCCACCCACTACTATTACTATCAGTAGTGGGATCACCGACAAAACGACCCCGCCCACTACTATTACTATCAGTCGTGGGATCACCATCAAAACGATCCGGCCAACTACTATTATGATCAGGTAGCATTACCTTATCCACTACTGAGTTGTTAGCCATAAACATATCAGTATATATCTATTACTTATCCACTACGGATTTTTTAGACAATAAGCCTGTATCAGGATGTCTAGTACTTATCCACTACAGATTTTGTAGACAATAAGCCTGTATCAGGATGTCCATTACTTATCCATTACTGGTTTGGTAGACAATACACCGATATCAGGATGTATATTACTTATTCACTGCTGACTTGGTAGGAAGATATCTATTACTTATCTACTACTGATGTTGTAGACAATAAGCCTGTGTCAGGATATCTATTACTTATCCACTACTGATTTTGTAGACAATAAGCCTGTATCAGGATGTCTATTACTTATCCACTACTGATTTGGTAGGCTATAAGTCTGTATCAGGATGTCTATTACTTATTTAAGTCTATTACATATCTACTACTGTCTACTACTGATTTGGTAGTCTAATGTCTATTACTTATCCACTACTGATTTGGTAGACAATGAGCCTGTGTCAAGATGTCTATTACTTATTCACTACTGAGTTGGTAGACTATAAGCCTGTATCAGGATGTCTATTAATTATCCACTACTGATTTTGTAGACAATGAGGTTGTATCAGGATGTCTATTACTTATTCACTACTGAGTTGGTAGACTATAGGCCTGTATCAGGATGTCTATTACTTATCTACTACTAAGTAAGATACATCCTCATACATGCTTATTCATATCATTGCCAACCAACTCAGTAGTGGATAAGTAATAGACATCCCGATTCAGGGTTATACCTACCAAGTCAGTAATGGATAAGTAATAGACATCCTGATACAGACTTATATCCTACCAAGTCAGTAATGGATAAGTAATAGACATCCTGGTACAGGCCTATAACCTACCAAGTCAGTAGTGGATAAGTAATAGACATCCTTATTCAGGGTTATACCTAACAACTCAGTAGTGGATAAGTAATAGACATTCTTATTCAGGGTTATACCTAACAACTCAATAGTGGATAGGTAATAGACATCCCTAACACCAGAATAAGGAAAGATAAGTATACATTTTGTATGTCTTCAATTTGACTTGGTTGGAGTTCAAACTCACAACCTCCCGCATGGCAAGCCAACCAGCACTCTTACCAATTCAGCCAACATGTGCCATTAACTATGCCCTATGCCTACATGTTAGGGGCCATCCAAAGTTTACATTTTCATGGTCGTAAAACGCGTATGATATGGGAGAGTGTGGGCTGACAGAAAATTCTGACTTTTATTGTTTAATAAAAATGTTGATATTTGTTGGTGACTTTACGTGTGTGTGTGTGTATTAGGCCACCACATGCAGTCATTGTACATTGGTTGATTAAGCTGCAGAATTTGGAATCGCAGATAATTGGTCTTCTTCATTCCACTGCTCCTTGCCCTATACTTGCATTGCCAAATGCCAGGGCTAGGTGCAATAAGCATACATTTTTTAGTTACTGGTTTGATTCACCCAGGGTTCGATCCTGGGAGTTTGAATCCTATGCCTTACCAAAACAGGAGGTGGGCACTCAACTCATTTGGCCAACCTATCTGGGTCTGTAGTAAAATGTTGATGTGTATTACTTTGGGGGGTAATGGGGAGGGTCTGGAAAAGTAGTACTCTTTGTCCTACCTTGAAAATATATATTATTTTGTTTGGTCCATTAGTTGTTTAAGCAGGGGAAATTTCAGTCATAGACGACTGGTCTTCCTCATTCCACTGCTGGTCGATAGAAAGCCCGAGCCTAGGGATTTTTAACCTCCCACACCACATAGACATGGTATGAGAGCAACCAGGCTTTGATATTGACAGCTTTAGACGGCCCCTTATGCAAAATGGCGCTTTTCGATTAGAGGAGTGGCACGTTTTTGTTTTCTATCCGCAAACCATTATATAACTTCCAGAAGTTCTGCCAACCTGTTTGTTGTGTGTTGTTTGTTGTTGTCTCACGTCCTAGCAACATTTAATGTCATATCAGGACGGACTCTTGCCAACGTGAATGTACCATTTTCTGTTTAAAACAGCGGAGGTCTGAAACTGACTGTAGAAGGACGTAACCTAGATCTGGTTAAGGATGCCTTCCTGCTGACAAAGGTTGTCAGTATGAGTCCAAGAATCAGAGAAGCTGACTACAATACGGTAAGCTCTCAAACCGAACACATATTGTTTGTTCATTGTTGTTTTACGTCCTACCAACATCTAAGGTCATATCAGGATGCAGAAACAAGAACAGATCAGGTTGGTTGGTTGGTTGTTGGAGTTTTACATCCTGGCAACACCTAATGTCATATTAGGACGGGTACCGACTTGTGACAGTGCACACTCATGGTAAACCCACAGCGCTGTCTGCCCCACTGGAAAATCAGGCCAGTGGCACCATGACCCAATATCCCACTCAGATCACATTATCCCGACACTGAGCTAACCAGTCCTTGCCCTATCCTATTAATGCCGAGCAACAGGCTAGGAAGCGTCAAGTATCAATTTAGTAAGTTAATGGTTTGACTGGACCGGAAATTGAACTCCCGATCCTCCGCACCGAAGGCCTGTGCTCTTCTGATTCGGCCACCATGCTTGGTCTTAACGCTATTATTAAGTCACGCTCAAAAATAACAGAATAAGTGTGCACTGTCACAAGACGGTACTCGTCCCGACATGACCTTAGATCATTGCTGTCCCACTGGGAGACCAGGCCGCCAGCACCATGCGCTGATATCCCACTCAGATCACATTATCCTGACACTGAGCCAACCAGTCCTTACCCTATCCTAATAATGCCAATCGCCTGGCTAGGAAGCGACAACTATAAATGTTTAAGTCATTGGTTTGACATGACCCGGTTTAAACTTGTGGATTCGATCCCAGGATCTCCCAAATGGGGAGCCGGACGCGCACACTAATTAAACCATTCCGTCTCGTATTAGTAGGCATCCCAAGTGATTTTCAGAAATAGAATTGAGTTTGATTTAATGGATTTCACATGTTAGTATATTGAATTAGAAATATAATGACACTTGATTTGTGAAAATCGCTCTAATATTAAAGAAGATATGCACTTTTTTAGGTTGTTACTTAATTGGTCCCACCCAAAACTAAAAGGATAGCATCTTTGATGACCCCAATAATTAAAAGTAACCACCCGATCAGATTCCCTGTGTTTTTTCCTTCAAATCCATGGCCTATACCATGAGAATAAAAAGATCCAAGGGTATGATCTGGTTACATTTCAAGATATACACAAAATAACAATTTCCTTAATTTCACCAATTTCCAAATTTCGCTTTGGACCACTTTTGGGGGCGTGCTTGTGGAAAAAATTGGCACCCCTATTAAATTATTCTGATTTATCCCTAACCTATTTATGAGTCTTGTCACTGCTATTTTTTTCAGGATTACATATCCTTGGGAAAAGTTTTAAAAAATAGGTTTAAAATGGCCCAGAGCTCAATTTGACAAGTGATAAAATCTGCTAAAAGGAAATAGCCAACTTTGAGCAGGCTTAAAATGGTACAGAAAAGCACCCATACAAGATACTTTTCAGGCTGTACTATCTTCAATATGGTCTTTCTGTTTAAATTATTTACAATGCAATTTGATACATATGAATGTATAAAAATGTTTTCACACCCTGTGTGTGGATGTGGGTGTGGGCGGTGTGTTTATGGAGCAGTCAGCCTTACACTAATAAATACCAGACAACACTGGCACATTGCATAACAACTTTAGCATTCAATTATTAAGTAGAGCCAACATTTATTTTGTCTCACATTAGCGCCTTCATGCCGTGCATTGCTAAGAGTCATGACAAACTTCTTTTCTTTTTTTTTTTAGAAAAGAAATATCTTTATTTTCATGTAAAAACCTAAGTTATCCATTATTCGGTTCAGAAATGGTGGTTAATAGAACATTTTAAATTAAGATTTAAAATAGATAGACAAAGAATGTATTCGAGAACAAAACAGGAATCTATGGCCTGTAGTATTGGCAACAAAATGATACTATTGGCATGATGATGCTAGCTCTGGTGAATGGGCGCCTGAGGTTTGAAGAAGCAGTGTAAGATTTCATGCATAAGTTAGTTGAAACAAAAGGTGATTTTCTACATAAATGGACTTGACAAAGCATTGGTTTTCTTTAGCTGAACAAAGGCATATCTTAATGAGGATGGTACTATTAGAAAGAAGAAATATAAAGCTTTATGGTACTTTAAATTGTATTTCAATTGGTGAACAACTTAGAACACACCAACAGATTGAAAATGATGGATTTTAAGGCTCCACACACATATTATTGGTGGATTGGCAAGGCACTTGGGATACCTAGTATTAGGTAAAAGATTCACCCCCTATTTGTAGTACCCATAGGGGTGAAAACCAAGAAAAACTGACGAAAAATATCTAAATGCTGGCTAAATGAAATTAGCTGATAAATTCTTAATTTAAGAAGCAAAATATATTCTTTATATACATCTTTATAATTACCCACTAATTTTGATTTGTAAAATATGAGAAAACATGTAGTTTAATAGCCTTTAAAAGTGAAATCAGTGGCGTTCTATCACCGTCATCTTGTCCTTTTGCATTCTCTCTCATTTCCCAAACTCTGTGCCAATATAAGTAGCTATTTGATACTGGAACCAGGAATTCTACTTCAAGTTCCATGCTAATAAAAAGCAGTTTTCGCCAGTATTTAGTCTACGTTGTCATTCACCCCTGTATGGCAAGTCTGGCATATAACTGTAGTAGTCTGCACTGACCTCTCAGGCAAGTAACCACATAGACAGGTAGGCGTGGGTAGTTAGGTGATATCAGGGAGCCTAGGTGGTGTAATGGTTAGCACACTGGCCCAGAATGCAAAGAGATGTGGGTTTGAGTCCCGCTCTAGGCACAATATTTCCCATTTTCATCACCCCCATGACACTGGTTGCCAGGATCCTGTACAAGCTACGCGCTGTATGGTTGTTGAACCTACCCTGTGTATGTATGTATATGTAAGTGCATTGCCTGTATGTATGTAATTGTAAGCATTACAAGACTTACAACTCCAGGGGGACGAGTGTAGTAGTCTGCACTGACCTCTCAGGCAAGTAACCACATAGATAGGTAGGTGTGGGTAGTGTGGTGATATCAGGGAGCCTAGGTGGTGTAATGGTTAGCACACTGGCCCGGAATGCAAAGAGATGTGGGTTCGAATCCATCCCTAGGCACAATATTTCCCATTTTCATCACCCCCATGACATAATCATAGATGTTGCTAGGACATAAAACCCCAACAAACAAACAAGCAAACAAACAAACAAGCCCTATCGTTGCAGACCTGTGAGACCGCTAACTCCACCCACATGTACTGTGTGACACCAAAACTTGACATGGACACCGTTACCGGACCGAGTCACCGAAGGAGAAAGAGACGGACGAACAAACGAGAACTGACGAGATGGCGCGAGGTGGAGCGAGGTCGCCGCCAGGTGGTGCGGCAGCGGCGCCAGGCTGGGGTAGAAAGCGGAAGTGGAAAGAGCCAGCCAGTTGATGGTGTGAACATAACAGTGACTGTGGAGGTGGACGGCAAGGTTCTTCCTCTCACGGACTCCAATGGCCGTCCAGTTTCACTACAGGCCTTTGAAAAGCCAGATCTGTTTGCATTCGAAACGGAAGGTAATCGAATGACCTTCATCCCAGTTTGGCCCCGGAGTCAGCGTCAGATTGAAATCAAGGTAAGTAAGTGTAGGCTTTGTTTACTGTTCGCTATTGTTGATTTATCTCCATGGGAACAACTTTTGTTTGTTTGGTTGTTCTTGTTTTATGTCCTAACATCATTTAAGGTCATACTTGAGACAGTGCGCCAGCACCATTACCTGATATCCCACTCAGTCACATTATCATGACACTGAGCCAACCAGTCCTTGCCCTACCCTAATAATGCCGAAAGCCAGGCTAGGATTGATTGATTGATTGGTGGTTGCTTTACGCCATGTCGGGCCTGGCTAGGAAGCGACACATACTAATATTTAAGTCATCGGTTTGACTCGACCAGGGTTCGAACCCACGATCCTATGGTCTACCAACACGGGAGACGGACGTCCCATTCGGCCATCCCATCTCTTGAACCACGCCCTACGTGCATGCCCTATCCTTGTAGGCTTCAATCCTTCCTTTGCGACCTGACACGGTGGCCGAATTGGAAGAGCGCAGGTTCGATTCCCAGTCGGGAGTCGGGATTCCCGGTCTAATCAAACCAATGACTTACAAAGATGGTACTTGTCACTTCCTAGCCTTGCGCTTCGCATTAATAGGATAGGGCAAGGGCTGGTTGGCTCAGTGTCAAGGAAATGTGACTGAGTGGGATATTATGTCATGGTGCTAGTGGCCTAGTCGGATATCAACTGAGTCGGATATTGGGTCATGGTGCCGGCCACCTGGTCTCCCAGTGGGGCAGCACTAAATATTTGCCATGAGTGTGTGCTGTCATAAGTCAGTACCCGTCCTGATATGACCCTTAGATGTTGCCAGGACATAAACCCCCAACAACCATCCCTCCTTTGCAATCGGCGAGCCCACATTTCCAGCCGTCACGTTCCATACCTTTACAGCTGATAAAAAAAAACACTTCCTCTACCATTTTGTGTTTTATCCATGAAGATTTATTCTGCCTATCATGGATAAGTCTGAATAGACTTGTTTTCACTGTTAGACAGTTTGTCGATAGAACGCCTGAGCCTACACTTTTAATGACCCAACAGATTTGTTTACCTCCCACATCACATAGACATGGTATGGGAGCAACAGGCTTTTGATGACGCCATAAGTTATACACAGCGGTGGAAATCCAAATTGGCAGAGGTGGGGGTCACTGGGTATTGAGCCACTGACCTTCAGATTAGCGGTCCCACCTAGAATAAAGTCAGAGACTCTAACCATTCCGCCACAGAGAACACCATGGCATATACACGGTTCATGCATTTGAAGGAAGTAAATATTCAAAACATTTTTCTAGCACTTCCAGGTCAACTTTACCCAATTTACAGGACCGTTACTGAGTTAAAAGTGACAACTATACTTTCCCAATATGGCGACACTATCACTTGGCTGTCATAACTGCATGATTCTTGCATCATGAGATAGAACACAAAACCAATAACACCACATTTATGTGTTTATATTTCATTTGACATAAAATTGTGGATGTTAAGTGTTGCATTGGTAATTTACGGTGGAGACAGGAACCCCACGAACTGACTTACACCGGCGTGGTGGCGCCATCTGGCAGAAACCCTGTGATACGCTACAAGCATAGCTTAGTTCCTGGGGTTCCTCCAGATGGCGCCACGGGCAGTTACTGCGTCACCCGACCGCCAGACCTTTCCAGATTCGATCAGAACCGCCGCAGCCGCCGCCATCACAGCACCCCTCTCATTCTCTTGTCTCATTCCGTGACGCCCACTTGACTCACACAGACTGGGGAAGCTTCGAATGCTCTGGACTGCCGGTTACCAATCTTGTACCATTATAACCGACCAATGTTCTGCATATATGATAATCATACCTGACTATATGTATCTATCTGACTTATTGAACCTACCTGTTATTATGTATCAGATTGACCTTGTATCGCATGTGAGCCCTTTCCGATGAGAAGTAAATAACTGTTATATAATACCTGTCTCCGTCTCGTTAGTTATCATCTTCCAGGGTTTTCCAGACCGCAAATTTATTTTCACAGGTTTTCAAGCACTTCAATATACAGCATAACCCCGTTAAAGCAAGTTTGAAGGGACCCTAGCAATCTGCTTGGATTAACCGATCATTGGTTTAACCGAGCTTTGGCTTTGACTTTGAGTAAGAGTGTATTGCACATGTAATATACAATGTATGTGGACACTTTGATAATTGTTTTTTATGAATTTTCAGTATGACCCCGTTAAGTCAAGCTCAGTTAACCAAACGATCGGTTAATCCAAACTTTTTTCGGCAGGCCGGCAAAATACTACCATTTATCATATAAAAAAGTCAGCGGGGTGTCGGATGACCTTATAACCACATGAAAGCTTGGTTTAACATTACCGGAGTGACCTGGGGTGCGACAATTTTGTTTGGATTAACCGATAATTTGGATTAACCGACTTTGGTTTAACCAACTTTTTTATATGATCAATGGTAGTATTTTGCCGGGTTGCCACAAAAAGTTTGGATTAACCGATCGTTTGGTTTAACCGAGCTTGGTTTAACGGGGTTATAATATATTATGCTATTTTATAGGATTTTAAAGGGTTTTCTAACCATGTAGGAACCCTGCGAATAATTCCTTTTGTCACTACCTCCTCCACCTTTCGGCATGCCAGCTGTAGCTGCAACCCTAGCTTCAGTCCTTACACAGAGTTGGTTGTTGGAGTTTTACATAGTAGCAACATTTAAAAAAAAAAAAAATGTTTTTATTGAGGCTGTATTTATACTGTCCATAGCATATAAGCCTGGGTTGTTTTCAATGCTGGCCAGCTGTAGTGTTGGTTTTATCTTACCACACAGTGGCTGCTGATAAGGTATTTGATTGCCTGCATTTCAGTAGCAGATAGATAGTTGGTTGGTATGGTTAATAGCCTATGTTAGTTTTTGTTTGGATTTTCTTGGCATATATGTATTTATTTTGTCTACTCTTATTACTAGACTAGCCTACTCCTATTTACATATCATAGGCTTGTACGTAGCTGTGTGGTGTGTTATCTGGCTACTTTTGGCATGGTTACCTTCCATTGGGCATCCCGCTGGTGGGCCGTGACATATCACATGCCCCTTTGTAGTGCAGCTTAGTGGGGGTTTCCTAGCCTTATTTTGCACAGATATTTTTTGTAATTTTTAGGTCAGGAATTTGTCGTTCCTTTACCGTTTGGGCATTCCACACCTTGGCAGCCATTTCCAGCATGCTTCTCTCATGAGCTTTTATTAGGCTTCTGGTCTGCTTTAGTAGTGGTGCATTATTTGCTCTAGTAGCCCTTTGTGGTTTTGTTAGAAGTTTAATGTTTTGACTATAGCTATATGCCAATATTTTCTAAGGGTATATCCGGACAAGTACTGACTTGTGACAGTGCACACTCGTAGTGACTTTATACTGCTGCCCCACTAGGAAATCAGGCCACTGGCACCATGTCCCGATATCCCAATCAGTCACATAATCCAGACACTGAGTTAACAAGTCCTTGCCCTATCCTATTAATGCCAGGCTCGAAGCTACAAGTATAAATTTTATAAGTCATATATATAACTCGACCGGGAACCCAACTCCCGACTTTCCGTACGCAAGGGAGCGGGACGTAGCTGAGGCGGTAGACTGGCTATTTTCCGTTCCAACCAGTGGTAAACAACTGGTTCATCAAAGGCTGTGGTATGTGCTATCCTGTCTGTGGGAAAGTGAACATAAAAAAAACCTTACTGCTTATCGGAAAAAGGAGCCTATGTAGAGGTAATGGGTTTTCTCCAAAAAAATATGTCAGAATGACCATATGTTTGACGTCCAATAGCCAATGATAAAACTCAATGTGCTCTAGAGGCGTCGTTGAATAAAACAAGCTTTCCTTGTTTTCTGCCCACAATGCCCATGCTGTACTGAGAGCTTACCTCATTTCAGCTACGGTGGTCATTTGACCACCGAGTTAATTACCAGCATTGAATTCTATATAAGATTAATGTGCAGTTTGACAGGTTGGGCTGCGACACACTGAGTTTTGGGATGTTTCCATATTGGAATACACCACTAGAAAGCAACAAATTATATCTAATTTCCTGAATATTTCCAGGACATTTAGTTGGGACTGGATTGACTAAATTAGCGGTGAATATTAGGAAATAATTCTTTAGTTACAACACATGGCTACAGGCCAGAACTGTCCATGATAGTACTGTGTTGGTATAGCCATAACTGCCTAACAATAGGGCACCTCCAGTCAACCCTGGGGGTATATGCTGGTCTTTGGCACACTCACATACTTCCACTTGCCACTTGGGGAGGTCCTGTGGGGAAAGTAGTACATCATTTAGATGTATTTTTTCTGTAGGACTATATCTATATGCATAATATATAATTCACTGTGATTATGCATCTGATTTCTTGCTGGTACAGCAACTTTAAGAAAAACTTCCTTAAATATTATTATATTTATATTTTGATTTATTTTATTGTTGTTATCACTTTGTATTTCTATTCACATTATTTGAGGGGAGACCCGGTGTCAGGGCCGAGAGGCCGGAAGTCACGGCGCCGAGAGGCCGGGTGTCATGGCGCCGAGAGTCCGGGTGTGATGGCGCCGAGAGGCCGGGTGTCACGGCGCCGAGAGGCCGGGTGTCACGGCGCCGAGAGGCCGGGTGTCACGGCGCCGAGAGTCTGGGTGTCACGGCGCCGAGATGCCGGGTGTCACGGCGCGGACATGCCGGGAGTCACGGCGCGGACAGTCCGGGTGTCACGGCGCCTAGAGTCCGGGAGTCACGGCGCCGAGATGCCGGGACTCACGGCGCCGAGAGGCCGGGTGTTGTATATATATATATATATATATATACGG